>CM077161.1:181575826-181697101 GCA_039583875.1 Platanthera guangdongensis | reverse complement strand
AACGGGCTTTCGCCCGTTCTCGATGCGTCGCTGCGGGCTTCGCCGCAACCAAGCGGGCTCCGCCCGCTTGGCAATGACATTGGTCTTGGGCGGCAACATGTGTCGTGGGCGGCAATATTGATCGTGGGAGCAACATTTGTCGTGGATGGCGACATTGCTTGTGGGTGGCAATATTGTTCATGGGCGGTGACATTGTTCGGGGGAGTCGACATTGTTCGTGGGCGGCGATATTATTCGGGGGAGAGACATTTATCGGGTGTGCCCATTCCTGATGCGGCGTTGTGGGCTGCGCCCGTATCCAAGCGGGTTTCGCTCGCAAACAAAAGACATTGGTCGTGGGTGCGACATTTGTCGTGGGAGCGTCATTTATTATTGTTTATCTTCCAATATTCCCCTTGAACTGGTGCTCCAGTGACCTTTAGGTCAGATTTGAGTTTGATGAAACTGCTATGATGGAGAGGCCTGGTAAAAATGTCGACGACCGGGAGTTCCGACAAACAATGTTCCACTTGCTTCTACATTCTCGATCATCTCTATAATGAAGTAGTATTTGATTTTGATATGTTTGATGTGATTATGGAACACCAGATTCTTCGATAATGCTATGACGAGGCTATTGTCACATTTAAGTGATATTGCCTTCTTCTTTTCTACAGTAATCTCTCCTATCATCCTCTACATCCAGACGCCTTCGCATTTGGATTAAGTAATACCCGTGTATTTAGCTTCAATCATAGACAGGGCTATAGTTTGCTGCTTCCTTGACCTCCAAGGAATGGTGTTTGATCCATAAAAGAATACGTAACCCTTGGTGCTTCTTCGATCATCTTGAGAGCCTCCCCAATCCGCATCACAATATCATGTGAGCGATGGGTTGAGATCCTTGTTGTAGAGAATCTCGTGGGAGATTGTCCCTTTTTTGTATCTTAGAACTCGCTTTGTTGCCTCCATATGATCTTTGGTCGGTGAACTCATAAACCTGGATAAAAGATTAACAGAATGCTCAAGATCGGGTCTTGAGTTAGATAAATTGGAGACCTAAATAAACTTCTATAGGCGTCTTATTCCGTTTTTTCTTCTCCTTCCTTGAACTTGCACGGCTTCATACTTGTACACATGAGGGTTGTGCAAGGATTGCAATCTAACATTTTAAACTTTTTGCGCACTACTCTGGCATATTGCTATTGGGAGAGAAAGAAAGAACCAGGAAATTGTTTGATTTCCATGCCCAAAAAGAATTTTAGATGCCCAAGGTCTGACATTTCATACCTTTCCTTCATTATAGTTTTATATTCATGAATTTCACTTTCGGACCCTGCAATGATCAAGAGATCATCAACATAAATACATACTAAATTTTTTGCATAATTTGATTCAGTTTTTATGAACATGGAGGAATCAAGCTTACTTGCAATGAGGCCTTCCGGATTGAAATAGGCAGAAATATTTAAGTGTCACACCCGGGGTGCCTTTGTCAATCCATATAGTGCCATGTGAAGTTTGTAGACATGAATTTCCCCCTTTTTTGGTATCCCTTTAGTTGATCAACATACACTTATTTAGTTAGTGTCATTCAAAAAGTCTGATTTTACATCCAACTGGTGAATGAGATAATTGTTGGTTACTGCAATAAAATGGAGAAGCCGGATGGAGTCCATTCGAGCTATCGGGGTAAAAGTTTCTTCACAGTCCCCTCCAAATTTCTGGGTGTATCCCTTGGCCACAATTCTAGCTTTATGCTTCACCATGTTTCCCATTTCATCATGTTTTAGTTTATAAGCCTATTTCAATCTAATGATAGGCATGTCTACTGCTTTGAGGACTAAACTCTAGGTATAGTTTTTTTCAACAACACTAATCTCATCATCCATGGTCATTTTTCATTCTTTATGGTGTGCTGCATCTTCATAAGTGGCTGGAGCAAAGTGGCATCGACAATGTCCGTGTGCGGCTATATTGTTCGGGGGCGAAGACATTTTTCGGCGGCGGCGACATTTTTTGATGGCGGCGACATTGTTCAGGGGCGGCGACAATAATTTTCATAAAGCCAAAATTACATTTCAGTAAATTTCCTTGCAGTAAATTCAACTACAAAAGATTAAAAAGCATGTGAAAGTTTGGAGAAATAAAAATAAAATTGACACCAATTGACAGCAAATCAGGGCCAAACGTGTAAGGTTGGCTTAATATTTTTTTTTCATAAGATAACAGACATGTCAAAAGGTTAAGCATATGGAAGGAACTATAAAGGGGGTAAGAACAATATACGTAAGAATAGGAAAGAATAATTGCACGAATAACTCATGCATCTAAGTAAAGCAGTCAGACAATTGCAGGAATAACTCATGCTAGAATAGAAACAATAAAAAATGAACGAACAAATGCCTGATTTCTAACCAAGGAAAAACAGTTGGAGGAATAAATACCGGATATCTAAGTAATTTAAAAAATTGTTTTCGAACAGTTGGCTGAAGTAACCATCAACTTCCTCCAACAGTTGGAGGTACAAATACCATATTTATATTTTCCATTATTCATGCTCTAAGCCATGTATTATTCTGTTGTGCTAGTAGACACCCCCCATCCCCTCCATTACATATAAATATATATAAACAAAAAATGACAAAAAATAAAATAACATATGATGTAGTTGAGATAGAGTGCATAAATGATTTTTTGAAAACATATGATCAGAACTAACAATTTTATTAAAAAATTCTCACTAATTAGTCGTAAATTAAAGAACAATGAATAACTTTGATTGCTCCCCACTAACTGAAATAGAGAATTAACAAAATTAAAAGCAACAGGTGAAAATATGGGGCAAAAAGGAAGGGAAAAGGCCCTCGTTGCGCTGAGACAAACTCACTGTAAAATATAATGAAAACGAAAGAGCAATCAAATCACGTCATTGGTATAGTAAACCACTGAGCAGAGAAGGATTTAACCGGATTAAAAACCCAACGACGTTGGGCTGAGAGTCCTTGTCTTGATAATCACATGGCTGTGATGCAAAAAATAGAAATATTAACCCCTAATTCATGCAACAGGATTGGGTAATTAAAATTTCTTTCACCTGTTATCATCGAAGCAGGCATCCAGTGGAGAATCGAACAGAGGAGAAGTAAAACAACATAGCATGTAAAAAAAATATGACCATGCATTCATAACAGCAAATGAATCTAAATAAACTTCAACCGGCTGTTGGAGAAGTCAAACATGAACATTCAGCAACAGAGATCCTTCAAGGAAAGACCTAAAGTTTGAAGGCTTTGAGAACATGTAATCCCTCGATGTGGAGGAAACCGACTGAGGCCCAACAGATGCTTTGTAAAAGGTAAGATTAATGTGTCCAATTCTGATTTGAATGAATCATTTAAGATAACAAATGAAAGAACAGAGCATCGAATGCACCGAGAAATAAAAATGTATATTAGAAATACACGTTTTATATGATGTATGTAGTAGATCTGCAAGTAAATAAAGCATAAAACTACATACATTTGCAAGTAAATAAAGGAGAAAACTACATACATTAAATGGGGGGAAATAGAAGTGGACCTTCAGGCCTTGCCTTGCCTTTTCTGCAGCAAATCAGAGAGTTGTAGAAACATGGAAACCCCAATAAGAAGCTGCAGGAGGAGTTGTGTGCGGAATTTCTGCTTGTGTGGAGTCTTGAACGCTGGAGAAATGGATACATAATAGCGAGAACAAAGAGAAAGTGAGAAGGAAGAACGAAGAGGGAGCAGCGAGCAGGAAGAGGAAAACACATTTTACCTAGATGTTGCGTGAGGAAGAGGAAGTCAGGCATGGTGTTCTGGTGTGTTAAGTCTTAGCAATCAACCGGCTTAGCACGGAGAAGCCGCGGCACACGAAGTAGGGCGAGAGGAGCCGTCGCGAGCCGAGAGGGAGAAATGTTGCGAAAAGGGCTACCGGCTGAGATAGGCGGAATGAGACGGAGATCCAAAATAAAGTTCTTTTGATAGGTGAAAAGAACTGCAGCACGGCGGGCGACCTTGAGTTGCGATAGATGGATTTCGGTGGAGGCGGTAGATTTTTGGGGAGGAGGAACGAAATAGAGAACCCTAGAGGTGGAGCGAAGCGAAGTATGGTCGCGGGATTTATTCGCAGCGCGGAGAGGAGCGAAGGAGCTGAGCAACGACGATCCGTGGGATTTTGCCTAAGTGGACGGTGGCCATTGATTAATGAGTGATCGTGCGGTTAATATTAAAAGTGTGGTGCGCTTTAAGATATGAGTATTGTTTTATATAATAAAGATATATATATATATATATATATATATATATATATATATATATATATATATATATATATATATATATATATACAAGTGCCCGACACGGGGCACCGCCTCTTCGGCCAAGCGCGACAGTACCCAGCCGCCCACTGCGGGCTTCGCCCGCCCACCCGCCCGAAGCTGGCCCCAACCCACCCGCTCGAAGCCAGCACCAACCCGCCCGCCCAGCCGCAATTTTCATGGCATAAGGGTGAATCACCCTTTGGTGCAAGGGCAAAATTGGAAACCCAATGTTGCACCAAAGGGGGTTTCTTCTTTATAGAATAATATATATAAATATATATATATATATAAAAATACTAGCATCTTCGAACGGGCTCCGCCCGTTCTCGATGCGTCGTTGCGGGCTTCGCCCGCAAGCAAGCGGGCTTCGCCCGCTACTTGGCATTTAGGCGGGCTTCGCCCGCCCCGCGCCGGATTTCGCCACCGCGAAACCCGCCCTTCCGCCCGCCACGCGAAACCCGCCCTTCCGCCGGCCAAATTATAAAAAACCAAATAATATAATTATAATCCAATAACAATTTATTTAATAAAAAATCAAAAAAAATGAAAGCCCGTCTCGCGGCGGGCTTCGCCAGCCACCGCGAAGCCCGCCCTTCCGCCGGCCAAATTATAAAATATAAAATTATATAATTATAATTTAATTAATAAAAATAAATGATATAAAAATTAAAACAGAAACTCTAATTATAATTTAATAAGAATTTATTTAATAAAAAAATGAAAAAAAAATAAAAACGGAAAATCCCGGCCCTTTCGCCTCCGCTGCTGCCAATGCCGCCGCGGCGGAGCCGCCGGAGGCCTGCCCGCCCCCGCCGGAGGGTTCCCCGGCCTCCGACGAACCAGCCGGGGTGGTCCGGCTGCGAGCGGGTAGGGCCACCGCCGGCGGTGGCCCTGCCCGTGAGCTCCAAAACTGGAGCTAACGGGCAGGGCCACCGCCGGCGGTGGTCCTGCCCGCTAGCCGCCGGACAACCCCCGGAGGGTTCGCCGGAGGCCGGCGAACCCGCCGGTGGGCGCCGGGCAGGCCGCCGGCGGCTCCGCCGGCGGCGGCGGGGGTGAGACCGTGAGGGAGCGGGAGGGAAAGTTGGGTATCGGGTTTTTTTGGCTGGTGAACAGTGTTTTAAAAGTAGATTTGGTTATTGGCAGGCCTCCTGCTTTGAATCCAACGGCCCGTATTTGATGGAGCTTGATCGGACGGGCCCGTATTTGATGGAGCTTGATCGGACGGTCCAGATGAGATTCATGGTGTGATTGAGATATTCATGTTGTATAATAATAATAATAATAATATATATATATATATATATATATATATATATATATATATATATATATATATATATATATATATATATATACCGTTAATGCTGCAACACTATTGGAAGAGTTGGTAAGGTTGACTTAACACACCAAGTATAGCATAATATGAAATCTTATCTGGCCACTATACTTTGATACGACAGCCACCGACTCCTTTTTTTGTTTTCAAAGACCTAC
Source organism: Platanthera guangdongensis (assembly GCA_039583875.1). Taxonomy (NCBI): domain Eukaryota; kingdom Viridiplantae; phylum Streptophyta; class Magnoliopsida; order Asparagales; family Orchidaceae; genus Platanthera; species Platanthera guangdongensis. The sequence goes on along the minus strand of CM077161.1, from coordinate 181,691,286 downwards.
TTCCATCCATATGTACATATATAAAGGAGACCGTCCACGTGTGCAGCCAGAACAGTGCCACGACGCAACGATATTTTCGCCGCTCACAGCCCCCCAAAAGTAGCTGTGCTTCATGCGGTGGGAGGCGACACTGTCTCTGCCAGGGCCCCCTGAATGTATAGAATTGAATAGGAGCCAGAATATCAAATCAAACCTAAACAACATTCTAAGATGCAGGAGAATTGAGGACAAGAAGGAGATATTTACATTTAACTAACAGATTGCATCCCCATATTATTTTTTTAAAAAATGACTAATTAAATATCGCGCACTTAATGAATTCCTACATATAAGAATATATATAATAGAAAAAAAATTACAACAAATAAGTTGAAATTAAAAGGTCCCGTGACAGCCTCTTCTTCTTCATCGTCATCTTCTTCTTCTATGTAGGAGCCCTAATTGCACCGAGGTTGAAGAAAATCATAGAGCCATGTGAACATTAACTTGAAAGCTGTTTAGTGTAGGATTAAGGGCATCATCCCATTCCAATCAACCACTAAAAATAGTACACACCACACAAACACTTATTAATAATGACAGTATTAAGAGTTCTCTCTCTCTCTATCTCCTTGGAACCTTTTCAATGGCAATATAACTTAAAACAACTGATTTACCACAATAATCCAACTCCTCCCTCTCTTCTACTTCTACCTGTCAAATAAATATATATCAGGCATACATTAAACTCTTCTTTATTCTCAGTATTTTTTATTAATTATTTTACTACAAAAACTGCTCCCATACAAGATTCTTCTGATTGAGGTAACTTCTCAAAGTCTGTAACTACATTTCATAGTTTCATTACTGGGCAGTCTGATTGGGTAGCTAAAGTATCCAATCGAACGGCGGATAAGGAATCTACGCACCTTCGCATTGCAGTTTGCGCAATTGAACCCAGCCCTATATATATATATATGTATATATGTATATATATGTATATATGTATATATATGTATATATGTATATATATATATATGTATATATGTATATATATATATATATGTATATATATATATACACGAGTGACAGGCACGGGCCTACGGCCCGATGGCCACGCGCCACAGTACCCGGCCACCGACGGCGGGCTTCGCCAGCCCCCCTGCGGGCGTCGCCCGCCCCCCTGCAGGCATTGCCCGCCCCCAGCGGGATTTAAAAAATATAATATTGCGCCAGCCCCGCAAAAAATATTTAAAAAATATTATATTTAAAAATATATTTTTAAATATATTTAAAATATAGGGGGCATATACTGTGCGGGCAAATATTATGTGCGGGCGTACGGGCAAGTGATTTTGAGGGTCAAGATAGTCTCAAAACGAAAAGTGATCAACATGAAAGTTGTAGATCTCGGCGAGACGAACAACGTTCATGTTGATCACTTTTTGATTTGGAGCCGATTTGGACCTCGATGTGGGCCCCGAAATCGGGGGCGGCGGAACTGCTACAGTAAACCGTTCCGCCGCCCCCGATTTCGCGGCCCAAATCGAGGTCCAAAACGGCTTCAAATCAAAAGGTGGTAAACATGAAAGTTGTTCGTCTCGTCGAGATCTACAACTTTCATGTTGATCATTATTCAATTTGGGACCATCTTGACCCTCAAAATGACTTGCCCGTACAACTCATATACTTAATTGGCGGTGTGAGATTTAGTCCCACACCGCCAATTTTGGTTTTGTTTTATGAGTATATAAGGTATTTTGTCTCTTAAAGTATGAGGATGTGATACAAAGGGGCAGGTTTGGCTGGTTATCCAGGCTGGCGGGCGGGTTAATTATTGTGGCGTTGGGTGGGCGGGCCGGTGGCCTTTATTTTGGACTGAGCTGATGAATTGTATGGTGCTCTAAATTTTAGAGGTCGTATATAGGTTTAGGAGGCCTATGAAAAAATATGAACGGTCCTGATTCGTTGTTGTGATGAACGGCTGCGATCAAATGTTTGATTTATATTCAACGGTCGTGATTAATCCAATGTCTCTTTTACCTTGTCATGGACATGTAATTGATATTTCTTTTTAATGTAGTAAAGATATATATATATATATATATATATATATATATATATATATGACACCAACCCAAGTTGTGAAGTATAGTAGTTTAGGGGTATTTTTGATGTAATAAGAACATATAATAGTGTGGTCATGTGCAATCTCCAGAAGTTTGCAGAACTCGACACCCAATCCTTAGGCATTTTCAACAACTCAATCCTCTCGCAGAAGCACCAAGGAACTTGCAGAAGTTTGTCTGCAATCTCCAGAAGTTCGCAGAACTCGACACCCACTGTACAATGGGGACAAATGCTGATTCAGTTTTGACCACCACTCTAGTCTCCTCCACTCCCGCTTCTATATATAAAGTCAAATATGAGCTAAAGATCACCATTACTTCCCTTAATGGGAAAAAAGATTTTTGTTGAGTGGTTCCACTCAATGCACTGAGTACTACAGACTAATGGTCTTCATCATCTGACTTGAGACCTCTCAACTAAGTCTATTAAGCAATCACTTCGGGATTCAGTCCTGAATACTGAACTCTATAGAAAGCGAGTCATATCAAATGACTATGCATCACGAAATTGCAAAAGCTATGTGGAATGAACTTAAGTCTCTATATTTTAGAAAAGATAGACTTCGCCACTTATTCGATATATTTTAGAACCTCTAGACTGTTGGACCTAGTCTGGATGGAGATCAAAAGGAAACTATTGGTATAGTTATGATTTGTGCCAATGTTTTATCTTCTCCAACTATCTCATCCTTGTCGGATATTTGCTCAATGGTTCTGAAGGTCATTCCATACGCAAATGTCTCCATGACTCCATCTTCTACCCTTCTTCAAGCACACTTCCCAATATGAGCACCGTGGGGAGAGGGTCACTGATGAGTCCAAATTTTACACTGATTTTTGAACTCATCTGGGCCAGTTTTATCGTCTTAGCACTGCACTTGAGAGCCATAACTGCTTATATTTGCTTACGTGTCTATTTCATGATTAAGTGCACTTTAGTCCCTTTTCTGTGTGCTTTATTTGTCTCTGTGTTTTTTGTTGTTCTTTAGTCATGTCTTGGGAATGTGTTGTGCATGATTGGTGGTCTATCTGCCTCTTCTGCTAGTGCAGGGTTCGTGTGCGTGCTCCGGAACCGCTCGGGAGACCCCGACGATGCAGGAACACTGCGCACGACCACTGGACTTACTGCGCACGACCACTGGTCGTGCGCCACCGATCGTGCGCATTACATTCTCATTTTTTCTAATTCTGCCCGGGTAATCGCACGAGCACTGGCCATAGTGCGCACGACCACTGGTCGTGAGCCACTGCTCGTGCGCGTTTACCCCTTGCTTTCTGCAAATCTGTCCTAGCCAATCGCACGATCAGTGGATTCAGTACGCACGACCACCGGTCGTGCGCCACTGATCGTGCACATATATGCTGATGTTTCTATCAAGGTTGCAAGTTTAATTGGAAATGGCGCATGATCATCGACCTACAGTGCGCACGACCACTGGTCGTGCGCCACTGATCGTGCGCTCTGCCTTTGCTGCCTACGTATTTAAGGGCCTGCTCCGCGATTTAGATCAACGCCCGTCATTTGCTGCGATCGGGGAGTGCGCGGGAAGCGCCATTTTACTTCTCCAGCTGCTCCATCACCTCCACCCTCATCGGGAGTCCATAGCCGGCTATTCTGAAGCTTTCCAAACCTTCCGGCGAAGCTCCCGGCCATTGACGACCTAAACTCCAAGCTTTCCACTGGAGTTGGAGAAGAAGACAACCTAGAGAACGGACTCAAATGCCTTCGAGGTGACAGCTCGTTGGTACCGGAAGCCTCCTCGGACTGAGCCCGGAAGCGGATTGACAACTCGTTATTCCGGCCACGACCTGCGGTGGATCTTCACTCTCTTTTGGTTTACTCCTCTTCCCCTTCCTCTGTTGTATGAAATGATATAACATTGTAATGAACTACATGTTCTATTGTATGTCTAATGGGATGTTTGTAGTTTCCTTATGCTTGTAGTTGTGTGTGTGAATGCGCCTCGCCCACTCCACATCCACTCCATACCCGTGTTTCACCCGATTGCACTCCGCACAAGAACACTTCCACCATTAGCTTTCCGTCCACTCGCCCAACCTAAGTTCGGCATCGCGGCCGATACACTCACCTCACCTTGCGAAGCCGTGCCTTCGACCCACATAGCTTTACTTAGTTTATTAGATCAAATAACCACAATCTCTTCCGTCCCTTTTTACTCTTTTTCTAAGTATAACCCTCATAACAATATTTTCTGAACTGTTGCCGCTCTATTCTAATTGCATTCCTCAAGAGACCGACACTCGGGGATTTATTCACAAACTTTATTACTTGTGCGACCGGTGCGCTTGCTGATTTACACGCATCAGTCTCATAGGCTCTCGAGGGGGTTGTGGGGAGATGGTCAAAATCGTTTAAAGAGACAGCACCAGCATGTGTACCTATTGTGGTCAGATAAATCACACTGAGAAAACTTGTTATAGAAAGTAGGAGTTCCCATAATAATAACAAAACCCTCACCAAGTTTCTTCTGTGATGGACACTCCCATCATATCCTAATCTAAAATTGATGCCTTGAGGGAGGAACACCCAAGTCTTCAGGGGTTGGTTCTCAAACTTCCAGACAATTGCCTCTTGTCATATAAAGGTATATCAAGTCTTTCTCATAGCCCCTCTTGGATAGTAGACACTAGGACCACAAATTACATTACTCTGCAGAAACCCTTGTGGTACACTGACATTGCTTCTCCCAAGCTTCTTACTGTTGACAATGGAGATACCAACCCAGTTAACGGATCCAGAAACAAACCTCTTACATCCTCTATTTATCTATGCTACATACTTCATGTTCCTAGTTCACAGTTTAATCTTCTATTTGTTAGTAATCTTACTCATGGTCACGACTACTCCACAACTTTTTATTTCTTTTCCTTTGTAATGCAAGATTGTCAGACGTCGGGTATCATCAGTAGGTGATGACTATCGAACATGCTCTACATTTTGTATCTAGCCTCTTCAGCCCTCTCCTCCATCACTATAGTCGACTAACACAGACGTCTTGGTCATGCACCTCTCTCAATCTTACAGAAGCCCTTCCAGATTTGTTTTTACATGCAAATCTTGTATCTATGGAAAACAACCTCAATCAACTTTCTCCCTTCATTGTAGTAGAAGCGATGTTCCATTTTCTTTAGTTCACTTGGACATTTGGAGTCCATATAAAACTGCTAATTTATCTGGATATCATTATTTTACTACCATTATAGATGATTATCCTCACATGAAGTGGGTGTGATGTACTTTGCGATCGATCTGATATAATACATGTATTTCACTCATTCATCGCAGAAACTAGCAATCAATTTTCGACTAATATCATTCATTTGCACGAATAATGCTCGCGAGTACATCAGTCATGAGTTTTAGGAAACCAACAACACCTACACACCACAACAAAATTTTGTGGTCGGGCAAAAGAACCGTCACCTTCTTGAGGTTGCAAGATCTTTCATATTTAACATGTAACTTCCAAAGATCTATTAGACCTTTGTGATCACTATTGCATGTTATTTTAGTAATCACACGCTATCACCCTACATCATATTTTCATTTGCACCTCTCTTCTCCCTTACTCCTCTAGTTTTTGGGTGCTTCTGCGTGTATTTTTGTTCATCATCTTGATCCTCCATTAGATAAACTGGCATTCTGGCAGTACAGACTACCAAATATACCTTTGATGGGTAATCTCGAACTCAAAAGGGATACATGTGCTACAAATCCAAAACCTGTGACACTAGGTGATATTACCTTACTTGAGGATCAATCATTCTATCCTCTTCTACTCCCGATGAAGCACCAATTGCTCCCCTCGTCCCAACGTACATATTGATTGTTCACCAAGCGTTATGATACTGACATCCCCCCCCCAACCTCCAACAAACGTGTATACCTGACGCTGCGCTCTCCAGAATGCTTAAGCCAATCGCCCCTACTAATACCGCCCATTGTCCAACCAATCCGCCCACAGCTCTTCATGAGGACACACACTCCTCCAATGCTAACCCACTTTCTCACTATCTCCTTTCAACGGTTAATCTCCTGAACTTCAAAGGTTTGTGGGTTTCTTATTTTTCTATTTCCACCCAATTTTTTGTGCATGAGGCTCTCTAGTATCCAAGATGGAGAACATCAATGAATGCTGAAATAAAATCCTTATAGGCCACAATGACTTAGGCCTTGGTGTCCCTTCCTCCTGGATAGTCCCAAGTTGGCTTTAAAAGGGTATTCACAGTTAAAGACCATCCAAATAGGTTGATTGAGCATAAGAGTGTTCTTGTATCTTATTGATTAGCTCAATAATGTCATTGACTACGAAGAGACACTCAATTCAATTACCAAGCTTAATACTGTGAGGGAATTAATCACATTGGCAGTCCATCGCCAATGACAGTTGCATCAACTTGATATCAAAAATGTATCCCTTATTGACAATCTGAATGAAACTGACACTGACTCATGTAATAACCTCTTGGTATGAGATCACGAGGAAAATTTCTTGTATCTTGCTTAAGAAAATTCATTTATGCCCTGAAGCAGTCTCCTCGAGCATAATTTGAAAATTTAGTCTAGTGGTTCAGGCATTTACTTTTATTTGGAGCTCGATAATCTCTTCTTTTTTACACATCATTGTTGAGAGGGTAATGTGATCATTCTTGTGCATGCTGATGATATAATAATCACGAGTGATGATCTAAATGATATCTTAATGATCAAGACGCGCTTGGCCTCTCGCTTCTATAACAAATATTGTGAGGTTCCAGGTATTTTTAGATTTTGAGGTAGCTTAACGACATGATGAGCTAGTATTATCTCAATGGAAGTATTGCATAGATCTTCTACAGGATGTCAAAAACTTGAGTGAATGCAAATAACAAGCTCTGTGCTCGCGAGTTTGATTTTGATCCCATCCTACCTAATTCAGAGTATTATCATCAACTGATCGGCAAGCCTATCTATCAGACTATAATTGGGATAGATATCTCATTCACTTTGGAGTGATTAGTCAGTATACGCATGCTCTTAGTGCATCCCATCTTGAAGCGGTTGAGCGAATCATTCGGTATCTAAAGAGCACTCTGGGTCAAGAGCTTATGTACAAGTCTTTATCTTCCTTCATGTTGATTGTCTACTTTGATGCATATTATGCAGGCTTTATTGATGATCGTTGGACTAAAAACACTATTGCACGCATTTTAGAGGACATCTGGTCACTTGGTAGAGCAAGAACAAATGGTTACGGCACAATCATCTGCCAAAGTTGAGTACCGTTCGACGGCCTATGTCGTTTCTGAACTTACTCGGCTGGAGCATACTGATCTTGGTGTATTTCTTACATCTCTTGTATTCCTCTACATCAATAGTAAAGTTTTCATTCATAGAAAATTTGGTATTTCATGAACGAACCAAGCACAGTGAAGTTGAATGCCACTTCATCTGAGAAAAAGCTCAGTTCCACAAAATCGATCTCCTGACATATTCACTGCTGATCAACTCTCTGATATCCTCACAAAGGTCCAGTCTTGGTCACTTTATTATCAATTTTTTTCTAAGTTTGAAGACTACGATATGTACACTTCAACTTGAGGGAGGGTACATAAGAAAAGAGATGCATAGAAGCTCAATACAAAGGCCCGCTTACAATGGCCCATTAAGAGACGTTTATTTAATACAGATTAGTCTCACAATGTGAATAGGATTTGTGGTGTCACTACTCGAAACTATACATATGTGAGCATGTTCTTGTATGTTTCCTGAACTGAAGTATATATGCACTTTCGGAGATTTCTCACAAAATACACTACGCATGCATGTAAGTCTTTTAAGTTCCCTGAATATTGATGAACTGAAAAGTAAAGACATTTTGAATTACTGGAAAAATAGGTACTGAAAATGCTAATATACCGATCCACTCCATGTTTAATTTATCAAGAGAGAACAACAGAAGAGAGAAATGTACATCCAGCTACTGATAGTGTTGTTAAAAGCTATATTGAAGGAAGTATATCTTTGTGACCAATAGAGCAACTTAAAATCAAGGATGATATGCACTTTAGGAGATTTCTCACAAAATACACTACGCATGCATGTCAGTCTTTTAAGTTCCCTGAATATTGATGAATTGAAAAGTAAAGACATTTTGAATTACTGGAAAAAATAGGTACTGAGAATGCTTTTATACCGGTCCACTCCATGTTTAATTTACCAGGAGAGAACAACAGAAGAGAGAAATGTACATCCAGCTTCCGATAGTGTTGTTAAAAGCTATATTGAAGGAAGTGTATCATTGCGACCAATAGAGCAACATAAAATCAAGGATGATTTAACTAAAACCTTATTAGTTCCTCAGTCTTGAATGATTATCACAGAGTTCAAAAATGGCATTAGCAAGAAGCAGAAGTTTGTCAGGTAAATCCTCTCCAAGAGTCATGCTAATTGTGCAACGGGAGCTCAATAAAATTCACATGTTTGAGAATGCAATGTAGAAGAGAGGAAAAAACACAAGTTTTCCACAAAAGGCATTGTCCTTTTACTTAAAATACCTTCTGTGTACAATTAACTATCAAAGATTATCAGCATCATTACGATCGGGACTCTTTATGATTCCTCAAATTGTTTTTAAGCTTGGAAACTACAATGTATGCTTCAACTTGATATAAGAAAAGAGATGCATATAAGCCCAATACAAAGGCCCGCTTACAATGACCCATAAGGAGACTTTTATCTAATATAGATTAGTCTCACATTGTGAATAGGAGTTGTGGTGTCACTCCTCATAAATATACATATGTGAGCATGTTCTTGCATGTTTCTTACCTGAACTGAAGTATTCATGCACTCTCGGTGATTTCTCACAAAATACACTATGCATGCATGTCACTCTTTAAGCTCCCTGAATAGAAATAATTGAAAAGTAAAGACATTTTGAATTACTGGAAAAACATAGGTACTGAGAATGCTAATCTACCAATCCACTCCATGTTTAATCTATCGGGAGAGATCAACAGAGGAGACAAATGTACATCCAGCTACCGAGACAAATATCATGCTAATAGTGTTGTTAAAAGCTATATAGAAGGAAGTATATCTTTGCAACCAAGAGAGCAACTTAAAATCAGGGATGATTTAACTAAAATCTTACCAGTTCCCCAGTCTTGAATAATTATCACAAAATTCGAAAATGGCATCTGCAAGAAGCACAAGTTTATGTCAGGTAAAACCTCTCCAAGATTCACATGCTAATTGTGCAATGGGAGCTCAATAAAATTCACATATTTGAGAATGCAATGCAGAAGAGAGGAAAAAATCACAAGTTTTCCACAAAAGGCATTACCCTTTTACTTAAAATACCTTCCGGTAACATTTAACTATCAAAGATTATCAACATCATTACGATAACTATCAGGACGCTTTATGATTCCTCATTTCCATTCATTCTTACTGTGTGTCACGTGGGGTGTTAAAAAGTTGTTCATCAAAAAACATTTCGAAATCATCCATCAATGTTATATTTGGCTTTGGTCCAAGTTTTACCTCTTTCGAATACTAAAACATGCAAGTAAAAATAAAGGGGGAGAGTTGGTGAGCAAAATAAGACAGAACTGAAAAAAATGAAAAGAAAAAAGCTTCAGCTTGTTTTTACTGTTGTTTCCAGCAAGCTATTTAATGAGTCCATTGGGTGTTATGAGTCCAGTAAATGGTGTCTTATGAGACCAGCAAAAACAATTTTATTCAGCCTCATGAATTTAAGTACACAGTTGCAAGGCCTAATGGGCAGAATACATTTCATAATTAAATCATTAACTTGGAGTATTCTTATGAAAAGCACATCCTGAGCACACCTTGCTGAACATATCGAACTGTTGCTTCCAGGATGAGACTCAAGGTGTAGAAATAACTTTTACTTGAATTTTCTCCCCTATAAAATGGAAATCAACCTCAATATCCCTAGCCCTCTCATGGAAAACCAGATTTGAAGTTGTGGACGGCATACTAATTGTCACAGATAGAGGTATAGCCCCCAAAACAGTTGGAATCTTCTGTGATCTAGAAGCGATCAAAGATTTGGTCATGCGGCCAACGTGACATGATCCTATGAGGTCGCACGTTAAGAACATACGAAAATTGAATAGATGATCGTGTTGGTTATGAACAAAACTGTTGGAAGAGCTCAAAGCTTGTATATATTATTTCAGTATGTAAATACAAGGAGAGAATACAAATATATAGGAGAGAAGAGAGAAGAATAAATCCTATACACGATGTGGGACTAAAGAAGGAGAGGAAAAATGGGCCATCAAATGGGCCTTTTACATTGGCTTTTCTAATACTCCCCCGCAAGCTGGAGCGTACAAGTCGTATGCGCCAAGCTTGGATAGGCACTGATAGAAGAGGGTACTAGGTAGAGCTTTGGTGAGGATGTCAGCAACCTGTTCAGTACCCGGAACATGCTTGAGCTCGATCTTCTTCATGTGGACTTTCTCTCGCATGAAATGACAATCTACCTCAATATGCTTTGTTCTTTCATGGAAGACCGGGTTTTTGGCAATATGTATGGCAGCTTGACTGTCACAAAGGAGGAGAGCTGGTGAAGGTAGTTTAACTCCAAGGTCGGTAAGGAGACTCTCAATCCATGTGAGTTCAGAGACCACAGCAGCCATTGCCCGATATTCTGCTTCTGCTGAGGATCGAGCAACCACCGCTTGTTTCTTGCTTCGCCAAGTAATCAGATGTCCTCCAAAATAAGTGCAAAACCCGCTAGTAGATCGTCGATCGTCGAGGGAGCCAGCGTAGTCGGCATCAGAGTATGCCACTAGTGTAGGAATGGAAGATGAGGTTTTGTATACAAGTCCTTGGCCAGGAGCTGTCTTAAGATATCTGAGAATGCGTTCCACAGCCTGGAGATGAGAGCTTCGAGGAGAGTGCATATAGAGACTCACAAGTCCCACAGCGAAAGATATATCAGGTCTTGTAACTGTTAGGTAGATAAGCTTCCCAACTAGACGACGGTAATATTCTGGATTTGGTAGAAGCGAATCAGAATCTGAGCCCCGAGCACATATTTTGTGATTTGCATCCATGGGAGTGTTAATAGGTTTGCAACCAGAGTAGCCTGCATCATGAAGAAGATCCATGCAATATTTGCGCTGAGAGAGAACCAACCCATCTGACCGTCTGGCCACTTCCAGACCGAGGAAGTACCGAAGAGGACCCAGATCTTTAGTTTGGAAGACGGAGCTCAGATGTAGCTTAACGGCCTGTATGCCGTCCAAGTCACTGCCAGTAATAATGATGTCGTCGACATATACCAACAGGAGAACCGTACCAGTGGCTTGGTGACGAGTAAACAATGAGAAGTCAGCCGAGCTGCGAGTGAAGTCAATGTCCCGGAGAGCTTTGCTGAACTTGTCGAACCATGCCCGAGGGGATTGTTTGAGACCATATAGAGATTTGAGAAGATGACAAACCCGTGACTCCCCCGTGGTCTCAAACCCGGGAGGTTGTTGCATGTAAATCGTTTCCTGAAGGTCGCCGTTCAGGAAAGCGTTCTTGACGTCGAGTTGAAACAAGGGCCACTGACGATGGACAGCCACAGAGAGGAGAATGCGGACCGTGTTGAGCTTAGCGACCGGAGAGAAGGTCTCGTCATAGTCCAGCCCCGGTTGCTGGGTGAAGCCACGAGCAACCAACCGAGCTTTGAAGCGATCAATGGTCCCATCAGGAGCATGTTTAATGACGAAAACCCATTTGCACCCAACGGGTTTCTGGCCGGGAGGAAGGGGCACCAGGGTCCAAGTCTGGTTGGCCCAAAGAGCATCCATCTCTTCTTCCATGGCCGCACGCCACCCAGGATGTTGAAGAGCGTCCTGGACAGAAGTAGGAATAGAGACCGAGGAGAGCGAAGTAGCCAAGGCCTGAAGAGGTGGAGAGAGGCGATGGAGAGAAACATAATCCGCCATTGGATGAGCGGTAGAGGCCGACACCGGAGCAGCAGAGCACGGAGAAGCCGAGGTCGAAGCCGACTGCAGAGGAGCAACGGGAGGAAGAGGGCGACGAGCATAGACCCGAATAACTGGGGGTCGAGGAGGGTCAACGGTGGGAGGAGGCGGAGGGATGGTGGGAAGTGAGTGGACGTGGATCACTGGCCGGGGAAGGGAGGGTGTTGTAGGAGGTGGTGGTAGAAGTGGTGGCAAAGGAGGAGGGAAGAAGGGTTGATCCTCCCGGAAAGTAACATCAGCCGAAACAGAAACCTTCCGGGTGACCGGAGAGTAGCAAACATAGCCCTTTTGGGTACGGGAGTAGCCGACAAAAATGTGTTTGGCCGCACGGGGATCCAGTTTGTCAAGAGTGGGGCCCAGGTTATGGACAAAGCATGTACATCCAAAAACCCGGGGGGTGAGGGGGAAGGCGGGTGTGGAGGGAAAAAGAAGGCTAAAGGGGGTAGCGTTCTGGAGAACGGGAGAGGGGAGACGGTTGATAAGGAAACATGCTGTGGACACCGCAAAGTTCCAGAAGACTTTGGGAACGTGCATGTGAAGCATGAGAGAGCGAGCCACATCGAGCAAGTGGCGGTTCTTGCGTTCGGCGACCCCGTTTTGTTGAGGGGTGTAGGGACAAGAGGTCTGGTGAACAATACCGAAGTTTGCGCAGAGAGTGGCAAACTCGTGGCTAGTATATTCCCGTGCATTATCAGAGCGGAAAGTTTTAATGGTGGTAGAGAATTGCGTACGAGTCTCTAACACAAACGCCTGAAAGACACGAGGAAGCTCAGAGCGATCATGCAGGAGATACAACCAAGTAGTACGAGAGTAATCATCAATAAATGTTAGAAAATAACGATAACCAGAAATGCTAGAAACTTTATAGGGTCCCCAAATATCAGAATGTATTAAATCAAATGGAGCAGAGCTCCTAGTACAATGAGCTGGATAAGAAGAGCGAGGCTGTTTGCCAATAATACAAGAATCACATTTAAAACCAGGAAGAGAAAGGTCGGGAAGCGCCTTCTGCAGGATAGGTAGAGGGGCATGCCCAAGCCGACAATGCCAATCAGACGAGGAAACGGAGGAAAGGGATGTGGGAGAGACATCGAGGAGGTAAAGCCCGTTCTGCAGCCGACCCCTACCAATGGTAATCCGCGTCTGCCGATCCTGTATCAAAAAACCAGAAGAGGTGAAGGTGATAAAGCAATTCATATCAGTAGTAAGACGACCAACAGAGAGTAAATTAAAAGGTGAGGCTGGCACATAAAGAACGGAGCGAAGAGAGAGAGGGAGGAAGGAGGAGATCCGCGCAGCCGGAGACCGGGACAAGCGCACCATTGGCCACAGTAATAGACGGGGGGTGAGCAGCAGCAGAGAACTGGGGCGGCCGTATGGAAGTGATGTGGTGGGTGGCTCCCGAGTCCAGGATCCAGCGAGAGCTGGAAGAGAGACATGCAGTACCTGCAGCGGAGGTGGAGACAATACCTGCATGGGAGGTGGAGGCATGGGAAGCAGAAGGGGGGTTGAGGAGCCCCTGGAGTTGTTGCAGCTGAAGGCGAAAAGCCTCAAGATCCGTACCAGTCGGAGGAGAGCTATCGGTAACTGCAGCAGTAGTCGGGCGAGGGGGGTAGCCATGTTTCTTGTGACAAACGGCTTCAGTATGGCCATCCCGGCCGCAGTAGGTGCACTTGGGCCGTCCGCGGCCACCACGGCCCCGCCCACGGGAGCCCGTACGGCCACCCCGAGGAAAGGAGGGTTGTGGGAGTAAAGGAGGAAGGGCCTGCTGAAGAAGGGCCGGCGATGGTGGTGCAGGAGCCTCCGGTGGAGGTGGTACACAAAGTAACATCGAGCAGACATCAGAGAAGGAAGGGGTAGTGGGTGAAGCCAGAACCTGGGCCCGAATACTGTGCAGGTGTGGCGGGACGCGAGCCATAATCATAGCAATACAAACAGCCTCCTTCTGGGCGCGTTGGGCAGCGAGATCAGTAGTCGCGGGCTGGTGCTGAATCCAGGCTTCCGTGAGAGTTTTAGCACGGGCCACGAAGGAGGTCATGTCCAGAGCTTTGCCAACATCCAAGGCTTGAAGATCAGTGAGGATGTCAAAAAGGTGTTGAAGGCTGTCCTTCCCGGAGTACAGCGAATGAAGTTCATCCCACATGGCTTTAGCAGTCTCATGATACATGATCATCTGGTACGGCTCACCCTCGACCGAGTTCAGGATCCAGGTCTGGACACGACCGTCATTGCGGAGCCAATCATCAGTAGAAGGAGTTGGTGGGCCCTGGGTAAGGTGACGGGCAAGGCCCTTGGCCTGTAAGACCCGGCGGACAGAGTGGACCCAGGGAATGAAGTTGGCCTTGCCAGAGAGAGAAATAGTAGTAATCCGAAGCTCATCTCGGAGTTCGAGAGGAGCCACGTGGTCGGCAGGGGGTTGAGCGGTAGTGGAGTCGCTGGAGGACATGACGACTGAAGAGCAGCAGACAGCAGGGCTCGGAGAGAACAACCCGCGCGGCAAGCAGTGGGAGAAAGGAGGGCCCGCAGCGGTCTGGAGGTCGCGGCGGTCTGGAGGTCGCGGCGGTCTGGAGGTCGCGGCGAGTTGAGTGAGGCCGCGGCGAACAGGAGCAGTCCGCGAGAGGAGGGCGCGGCGAGTTGGAAGAGGTCGCAGCTCAGTGGAGCAGATCGCAGCTGGTGAGAGCAGAGCTGGAGCAGTTCGCGACAGAGGCCGCGGCGAACTGGGGGCAGGTCGCGGCAGTGGACAGGAGCAGTCCGCTAGAGGTCGCGGCGAACTGGGGCAGGTCACGGCAGAGGTCGCGACAGAGGTCGCGGCGAACTGTGGGCAGGTCGCTGGAAGAGAAGAGCACAGTGGATACAAGCAGAGCCCGCAGCGGACAGGAGCAGTCCGCAAGAGAAGGCGGAGAGAGAGAGAGTCCGCGAGCAGAGGCTCGAGCGGACAGAAAAAGAGCGAGCTAGAGGGAGCAGTCCGCGAGCAAAGAGGCTCGAGCGGATACAAGCAGAGCCCGCAACGGACAGGAATGATCGTCCGGAGCGGATAGAGAGAGGTGGGCCCCACGAGTCAGAGCAGAAGATGGCTATAAGAAGCCTGAGGAGGGTGGAACCACGGAGGGAGAGAAGAGGAGCGGAATCGGAAGGGCAGTCCGCACGAGACCGGAGCGGATGCAGGAAGGCAGTCCGCACGAGACCGGAGCGGACAGGAATGCAGTCCGCAGGGTAGCCGGGCGGACAGAAGCAGAGGGGCAGTCCGCAGGAGACCGGGCGGACAGAGAAGGGGCAGTCCGCGGCTAGACGCAACCTGGCTCTGATACCATGTTGGAAGAGCCCAAAACTTGTATATATTATTTCAGTATGTAAATACAAGGAGAGAATACAAATATATAGGAGAGAAGAGAGAAAAATAAATCATATACATGATGTGGGACTAAAGAAGGAGAGGAAAAATGGGCCATCAAATGAGCCTTTTACATGGGCTTTTCTAATAAAAACCTTAACTGACAACATTCGACAAAGGCATTGATTTCGTGGAAAAGGTTTCCACAACATCGATTAGTAGGAAGGACTATTCGATGCAAGGGTTGAATTCAAAGAAAGTGCTCTTATGCATTGAATAGTGGGACTACTCGACATACGCGTCGATTTGTAGAAATTGATGCAACGTCGAATTGGTGTGCGTTTATCAGAATACTATATTTTCAGATAGTATTCACCGCTACGTCAAATAATAAGGTACTATTCTACACATGCATCGAAAAGTATAAGACGCACATTGCACTCCACTCCTTCTCAACGCAGGCAATTTACGAAGTTGCAGTATAAATATTGCGTTTTAGGGGTTGTGAGAAAGTGAGACGAAATCCTTTTGCAGTCAGTTGTATCCTCTCCTGAGAAATGAAACTAGTATTTCGTGGAGACGAATGATAGTTATCTTCCAGCCCGAGTTCGTCGGACGAACGACGAGGTATTTTTGGCGTTCTGTGTGGATACACAGAGACGTAAATCTCGTTCTACGCTGTGGTTTTACACGACTGCTATCCTTCACGGAATTTAATTTTGACGCAGGTATGAACTTGATTCTTGATCTTTTGGTTTTCGTAAGGCCGCCTCGCCTATTTGGGTTTCAATCGAATCTTCCACGGAGCATATGATGTCTAAACGAAACCCAACAACATCACACAATATAACAAGAACTGAGACTGTAGATTGTCAGTTGGTTGTTATAATGAGGAGGTATAGCGCAGTGACATCAACTTCCATGTAGTTGTCACTTCATGTCGTAGTCCCTTTGGCATGACCATCTCTTCAAGTACTCATGCAGGATTTTCCTTTTGAGCAAAAACTTATCGTTTTATCCACTGGGAAAGTTTAAAGCCTTCCTAGTGTCTATGTAGTTCGTCCCTCAAGGTGTAAGAGAGAGCTTTAATCCAAGTCCCAAACAGATTTTCAAGAAGATTATAGAAAATCTTAAACAATCAATACACAATACTTGTGACTAATAAGATACAACCACATGCATCTAGAATAATCACATATGAAGGACACACAATATTTAAATCCAGTATAAAACATACAAGTACAATCCAAACATCATAATGAATAAATCAAAACAAGTCTTAAATTTAGCGTCTCTGTCCGGGTAAGGGTATATACCATGTGAGGAAAGCTCACGATATTATCATTCTTGACCAAAATAAGGAGTTACAACCCAATGTATATGTGCACGGAGGACTAAGGGAGAGAGCAAAAATATTAAAAACAAAATACACCAATATCAACCCCCCCATCCCCACCCTCAAGTTGGGTGTGTGATGTCAACCATGCCCAACTTGCCAAGGATCTTTCCAACAACACTTGTACACAATCCCTTAGTGAGGATGTCTCATGTCGGTCACTTGTTCAGATGACACAAACGGAGTAACCACAATGCCTCTCACTATGTTTTCATTGATGAAGTGCCCATCGACCTCAAAGTGTTTAGTACGATCATGTTGCACTGGGTTGTGTGCAATACTAATGACCGCCTTGTTATTACAGTACAGTTTGATAGGACTCTTTCCTTTAAGACCAAGATCTTCATGATAGTTAGGATCCATGACCCTTCACAGATCTCATACGTCATAGCTCTAAACTCTGCCTCAGCACTGGATCTGACGACCACATGTTTTTTTGCTCCTCCAGGTAACTAAATTTCCGCTCATCATTGTTCAATATCCTAAGGTGGACCGTCAATCATCAATCGATCTAGCCCAATCTACATCAGTGTAAACCTCAATAGTCAGCTCATCATTTGGTGAGAATAGGATGCCCCTCCTTGGCGAGGACTTGAGATATCTGAGGATACGAAGAGCAACATCAAGATGACGAGTCTTTGGGGAATGCATGTATTGGCTGACCACTCCAACCACATATGAGATATTTGGATGAGTATGCGACAAGTAGATCACTTTGCCCACAAGCCTCTGAAAGTTGGGGATGTCTTCAATAATTTCACCATCATCTCTTACAAGCCTGTGGTTACCTTCAATTGGGGTGTCAGCAGGACTACACTCACTCATTCCTGAAGCTTCAAGAAGGCCAAGAATATATTTCCTCTGCGATACGAAGATCTCATATTTGGACCTCGCAACCTCAATGCCCAAGATGTACTTAAGGGTACTCAAGTCCTTTACTTCAAATTCTCTCGCCAGCCTCTCTTTTAGAGCATGTACCTCATCCTGATCATCACATGTTATAATGATGTCATCCACGTAAACTATTAGAGCTATCAACTTTTCATCCCTGTGTTTGATGAAAATGGTAATATCCATATTGCTCTGGGAGTATCCAAAGTTTGTCATGACCTTGTGAAATCTCTCAGACCAAGCTCCAAGAGATTGTTTTAGGCCATATAAAACCTTCTTTAGCTAGCAAACGTTCCCTTCAGATCCTTCAGTAGTGGAGACCAGCCCATATCAGGTTGACGAAAGAGTACCCATCGCTGCACCCGACCGGACCTCTACCGGCCCTAATTTATGGCATTTTAATTTATGTAATTTTTGCATTTTACGTTATTTACAATTTGTTATTTGCATTTATTTTATGTGGAGCATTTTTTTACTGCACGCCTGCGTGCATAGCCAGGCTTTAGAGCTGTTATATATATATATATACTAGCATCTTCGAACGGGCTCCGCCGGTTCTCGATGCGTCGCTGCGGGCTTCGCCCGCAATCAAGCGGGCTTTGCCCGCTTGACCCCCGGCAGGCTTTGCCCGCTTGACCCCCGGCGGGCTTCGCCCCACAGGCGGGCTTCGCCCGCGCCCGGCGGGCTTCGCCCACCCCCAGCGGGCTTCGCCCGCCCCGGCGGGCTTAAAAGTATAATAATTATTAAATTAAAAGTATAATTTTATTAATTATAAAAATATAATAATTAATAAAGTAATTATTAAATTAAAAAAAAAGAAAAAAAACCCCTCCCGCTGTCCCGCATCCCGCGCCCCCCGGCCTCACCCCGCCGCCGGCGGCCTGCCCGCCGCCCACGGCGGGTTCGCCGCCCTGCGGCGAACCCGCCGGTGAGCGGCGGGCAGGCCGCCGGCGGCTCCGCTGCCGGCGGCGCGGTGAGGCCGGGGGGCGCGGCATGCGGGACAGCGGGAGGGGGCGGGTATCGGGGTTGAGATGAAAATGAACAGTAAAACTTTGTATGGTTTGGATAAATGCAGGCCACCTTGTTTTGATCCAACGGCCCGAAGCAATTGTTTGGAGATCGGACGGTCCAGATGCGTTTCATGGTGTGATCCAAATATACATATTGTATTATATAATAAAGATATATATCTATGTTAAACCCCTCCATAAAATGAAGAAGAACCGGTCCAAGTTCCCATTCAGCAAAAAAGGCGCACGAAGCACGCGGCTAGGGCTCGGTCTTGATGGCTCCCCAGCGCTCCTTCCACAACATCGTCGCGTCACATGTTAGAGCTGCAGCCGCCACTCTCGATTTCTGCGGAGCACGTCTTAGGGCTTTCTGTCGCACCTCCCCGAGCCCGGCGCCACTATTTCCCCCTTTCCACAACCGCCTGCCGCAAGCTCCAGCAACCGCCTATCCATGCTTTCCACCATTCCCGGCCGCTGCTTCCATCTATCGTGAAGAGGGAGTTATTTGTTATTTTAAAAAAAAACCTATAAAAGGGGCTGATGACGATGAATTTTTGGGGAGGTTAAAAAAAGAAGACTAGAGAGTTGATGTTTTTGAATCTTTGTTTTCCTGTAGTTGACGTTGAAGAAGATTTCAATTGCCTTGCCGCTTCCATGTTTAGAGTTCTGTTGGATGTTGAAAATTAATCCAGTAGCCGTGAGATTGAGAGTGCACTGCTGTTTGCGTTTTCGATTTCCCGTTTGAAAATTGAGCGAATTGGTGGGCCAATTCGCTGAAATTGAGCGAATTGGGCGGCCAATTCGCTGAAATTGAGCGAATTGGGCGGCCAATTCGCTGAATTTTAGGGAATTGGGTGACCAATTCGCTGAATTTGAGTGAATTGTGCGCCCAATTCGCTGAAATTGGGCGGCCAATTCGCACAATTTTAGCGAATTGGGTGTCTCGGGTGCGTCTAGGGGTGCCTTGGGTGCGTCAGAGATCATGTTTTTGTCCATCTCAAAAAACAAAATCTGAAAAAAAAAGACTTTGAAAGCCCCAGGCGCGCCTTTGGTGTGCCTGGGAGCCTGTAAGGCGCGAGCCTGGGCGTGCCTGGGGCACATCGCCCGCCTCAGCCGCCGGTGCACCCGACGCCTCAGGCGCGCGCCTTGACAACATATCTTTAGGTTACTAGATTCATTGCTGAGTTTTCACCTGAATTTTGTCAGTGACCAGTACGTCGAAAAATCCAAAAGAAAACGTATTAGAAGTTCATGATTTCCGTTTTTGTTACGACAAGTGGAACAGAACGAACGTTGCAAAACTTCCTTCCCCGGATTTTGAATTGAACCATTTTTCAAGAAAATTCATTTAAAAACAAAATAGTTACTTTGTGCTCTACAAAAATCAAAGTCGCTTAATTTCTTAAAATGAGTGCAACGTCCGTACTTCTATGCAAAAATTCATTATTCATTGCACGTATTTAGGGTTTCCTAGAAAAAGCTGACAGACGTGAAAACCCTACGCGACGTCATGCATCATTCAGGGAAAAGGCAAAGAGGTAGAGTCATATATACTTCATCTTCCAGATCCCTGTGAAGAAACAAATTCTTCGCATCTAGTTGACTGAGATTTCATCCCTTACTGCCACATGATGGAAGAACCCTTATAGAATTCATCTTTGCAACCAGAGCAAAGGTCTTCTGATAATCAATCTCTATCGTTTGCATGTACTCTCTTGCAACCAACCTTACCTTGTATCTCTCCATGACACCAAGGGTATTTTGTTTGATAGAAAACACTTACATCCAATGCCAGTCTTCCCCTTAGGTAGATGTATTAGGTCTCATGTGTGATTTTTATCAAGGGCATGCAATTCTTCAAGTATAGATGTCTTCTACTTATCGTCAGAAAGGACTTCCTGCCATGATGTAGGAATGAAAATAGCCTACAATGACGAGACAAAGACTCTATGGGAAGTCATTAGAGAGGAATAAGAGACAAACTGAGATGAAGGATGTTGTGTAAAGATACCTTCCCATAGAGCAATGGACCCTGACGACGGATCAGATGTTGGCTCTAGGATTCTGAGAGGCACCAATGTGTTTGTTAGCTTAGGATGTCGAGAGTAAACCTACAAGGGAGGAACATAGTATTTCCCCATAGGAGCAACATGATTTGGCACAGGAGCAATGGGAGACGGAGTCAAGTGGGACTAGTACAATGGAAGAATGGGTAATAGAGTAGTAGAAAGAGAATCAACAGGAGTTAAAGAGCCCACTTCCAACATAGGAAAGATCCCCCTAAAGTGAGGGGACATAATAGCTCTCAGATTCACGAAAAGTGACATTCATGGTGACAATTTTTTGTATGGATCAGTTCAAAGCATTTATAACCCTTTTGAGTAGGAGAATATCCTATGCAGACGCACTTATGAGCACGAACATCAAGTTTAGTTTTCTGATGGATATGGACAAAGCACACACCCCCTAAAACATGAGGTTGAAGATTGGTAGGAGGAACCAAAAGAGTGTTGAAGAGGACTTTTATACCCCTAGAACACATGAGGGCATACGGTTAATAAGACAGACTGCAGTGAGAACGTCATCCCCCCAATAGTACTTGGGAAGGTGCATTTGGAGAAGAAGACACTAGGCAACTTCTAACAGGTGTTGATTCTTGCATTCGGCCACCCCATTTTGGGCAGGTGAGTAAACACAAGATACCTGATGGGTAATGTCATGATTAGCAAGATTGTGTTCAAATTGAGAGTTAAGGTACTCATGGCCATTGTCAGTACGAAAATTTTTTATAGTATGCCAAATTGCGTAGAAATCGTATTGTGAAACTGTTGAAATAATAAAAACACTTCATTTTTAGCCTTTATTAGGTATACTCATGTTGTTCGAGAAAACAGTCAATGAAAGATACAAATAAAAAACAGACAGAAATAGAAGCAATGAGGCCCCCTAAACATCACTATGCATAATATTAAGCGGTGCAGAACTAAGAGATGAAATATGATTGAAGGAAGCATGACCATGTTTGTCAAGTTAACAAGTATCACAATGCAAATTATCCACTAATACAGATGACATAATAGGAAAATAAATGTTTCATAGACAAGATAGAGGGGTGTCTAAGGCGACAATGCTAGGACTCTAAAGTGATCATCTGATCAGCATGAAGAGCTTGCATAGGAGAAGTAGGGTTGAAGGAATCAAACGCGCAGAGCTCATCCAATCAACTATCAGAACAAATCACTGTCCTTGTTTTCAGGTCCTGAAAAACACAAGACAAAGGAAAGAATGTCATCGAACTGTTCATAGAATTGGTCAGATGACTAATGAAAAAAAGATTGAGAGTAAACTTGGTTACATGAAGAACAAAAGAAAGAGTGAGAGAGGGGCAGAAGATGGATCATTTCCTAGCAATTGAAGAGAAGGAACCATTAGCAATACTCACATTGTCCCTACCAGACAAAGGAAGGTAAGACGCAAAACCTGGAGGAGAGCCGGTCATATGATTGTTGCTCCAAAATCAATAATCAAGTGGGTAGATAGACGTGAAAACGCAGCATGAACATCTAAGGGTCCCTGATGGGCATATGAGAACAAAGAAGTGGATGTCTCGGTAGACTGTCTCTGCATCAGGCGGAGGGACGCATGGATCTCATTGACAGACAGAGACAATGAAGGAACAGTCGTAGCAGAGAAAGGCAAGATCTCCTCAGAGGCATCAAAAAGATGACCAGGCCGATACTGAGTTAAGCGTCCTTGAGAGCGATCATAACCACGACTTTCTCTCGGTGCAGAACTACCTCGTGGTGTAGGAAAGTCATGAAGACGAAAGCAAGTGTCCCTGGTATGATGAGACTTCCCGCAGTACTCACATATCAAATGATCTTTGTTAGTGGACTTGAATCTTGTATCACGAGGAGCTCTACTACCAAACTGAGCAGCCAGGGCAGGACCTTCAGAAGCAGCATCAGGAGTCCATGTCTGTCGCCTATCAAATTCATGCTGAACAAGACTATAAACCTCTGGAAAAAAGGCATGAGAGAGCACCCAAGGATCTAAACACTTATCTGATTGAAATCCAGATGCAGACCATGAAAGAACTTAAAAAACCTGTTCCTTTCTTCCCGAGCTCGGGCAATAATCTCAACATCAGAGGTGAGAGGACACAAGAGTGACGGAGTTAAAGTGATCATGTTTTTGATAAAGATGAGTAGTTGACAAAAGGAGGACTACCATCTTGAGGTAGGATAAAGATCTTCCATTGCAGCTAAAAGTTTTGGGTAGCATTCCCCCTACATGAGTAAGTGGTCTCAACTCACTTCCAAATAATTGCAGCAGTATCTAAGAACAGGTAATTCCTGGCAATGAGGTCTACCATGGAGTTAGTCAGCCAAGACATAACTAAAGAATTCTTAGACTCCCCCTGCAATAAATAAAGGGAATCCTGGGCAGGCGCTGATGTAGTACCCAAAATATAACCGAACAGACGTATGCTCTTCAAGGAAAGGGGTATAGCCTGAGAACACAGGAGAAAATTGGATCCATCCAAACGTATAGTCGTGATTTGATGAGTATTATGGTCATGACTTGACCGAAAAAATCCACCGAACAAAAAAGTAGTAGAGGAAACGTCGGCATCAGAATAGATCATAGGAGATTCACCATTCCCCAACATGATAATCCAAGAATAGAAATCAATGAGTCAAGAGAAGGAACACCACACCTAGAGAGAAACTAGGGTGTTCTCATATAAGGAGGAACAAAACCAAATTCATGTAGGATCTTCCAATAGAGATCAACACCGAAAATGCCTTCAAATTAGGGCATCATGTCTGATGTCATGCAAGAAATGACAACAAAATGCATGAGAAGCCCCCCCCCCCCCCACCCCCCACCACCCCACCCAACGCAACAGTTGGAAGAAGAAACCCCCCGGCTGGGACTGCTGGTGCTGGAAGAAGAAGACGGGTGTGACGGAGGCACGAGTCACAATTGAGGCGAATCGCGAGAAGATGCAGCGTGGTGCGGAACCGGGTGCTACGGAGGCACGGTTCACGATGGAGGAATGGGTCACAATGGAAACAGGTGCGACGGAGGCACGGGTCACGATGGAGGCACAGGTCACGGCGGAGGCGGAGGAGAAGACACCCACTGTAGGGCATCCAAACGTGTGTTGAGGGCATCCATTTTTGGAGTTCTGAGTCACGAGCATGGTTTGGAAGAGTTCCATGACCAGGGTGAGCGGCGGAGCACCGTCAACCAACGGGAATAGGGCTGAGTGGCTAGCCGGTGGTGTTGGAAGCAGGCTGGCGGAGGAGAGGAGCCACTGGGAAGTGGCTGCGGGGCTAGGAATGCGGACAGGAGCCGAAGAAGAGTTGGCGCTTGGCCACTGTGTTTGCGCGTCGGGGCTGGGAGAGCGTACCGGAACGGGAGAAGCGCGGGTTATGGAGAGGCCGACGGCTGGCTCTGATACCAGTTTGTTATGAGCCTCCTTTTTGGATCTCGTGACCGGCGGAGGCGCAATGGAGGTGGGGGAAGAGTTGCGCCGATCGGGATTTCTGTGGAAGGCGAAAGCCTGCACGGGATTTCGGCTAGGGCAAACTCACGGATTTCTTCCCGTGGGTTTAGAGAGAGAGGGATAGGAAATGAGAAAATAATAGAGATTTATTGGTTCTAATTTATGCATACCAAACAAGGTCTAACCGGACACATAAGTAGGTTCACAACATGCCCTCCATTTGGGCTTACGACATATGGGTAAAACCCAGAAATACTATAAAGTCGCGCTCCTTAATTCTCCCTTTTGAACACATAAATTTTCCCCGTCCGTTTAGGTCCCCTTGCAGATGCCCTGCGGGACGGCGGGCTGTTCCCACTGGCGTCGTCACTTTTCCTTGGCACCAACAGCACCACAAGGGGCGGCTATAATCCGGCCTCCCTGCCGCTCGACGGCCTCCTGCCGTCAGCCGAGGCCGCCCACCCGGGGCGACCTCCCTCGACTTTAGCCGGGCGGACTCCCCCCGGAGTCCGCCCAGGCCGCCCGCTCGGGGGTGGCCCGGCCAGCCGGGCGGACTCCCCCCGGAGTCCGCCCAGGCCGCCCGCTCGGGGGTGGCCCGGCCAGCCGGGCGGACTCCCCCCGGATAGGCCGCCCGCTCGGGGGCGGCCCGGCCAGCCGGGCGGATCCCTAGTCCGCCCAGGCCGCCCGCTAGGGGGCGGCCCGACCAGCCGGGCGGACTGTCCGCCCAGGCCGCCCGCTAGGGGGCGGCCCGGCCCTGCCGGGCGGACTCCCCCAGGCCGCCCGCTAGGGGGCGGCCCGGCCAGCCGGGCGAACTTCCGCCCGGGCCGCCCGCTCGGCCCGGCCATATCCCCCAGGAGTGGTCGGGGGCGGCCCGGCCAGCCGGGCGGACTCAAAGGCCGCCCGCTAAGGCCCCGGCCCTGCCGGGCGGATCCCCCCGGAGTAGGCTCCGTTCGCATGTTTGAACCTGGCGGATAGGTCAATAGACTGGGCCCCGCTTCTTGAACTTCCCTGGGCCTAACCATTTAGGGGGAGGGAGGGGACCGGAGGGGGAGACAAGTTTGCCAGCAGACCCTTCCGTTTTCCTGTCCGCGCAGCGTTTTTGATAATGTTGCGCCGGTAAGGTGATGATGTGGCACTGACATCGATATTTAGTCCTCTGCTCGGCATTCCTCTGCTCGGCATTCCTCTGCTCGGCATTTGATTCCTCTGCTCGGCAAGCCTCGCTCCTCTGCTCAAGCTCTTCTCGGCATGATCTACTGTCTGCTCGATCCTGGTCTCCCTCCTCTTCCTCTCTTGATTTTAATTTTACCCCCACAACCCTATAATGTTCCTTCTCCTCTCCCCCCGCATTTCTCCTCCCTCCCCAGAGTGAGACCAAACACCCCCTTCTGTGCCCCCGGTGCCGTTTTCGTGCAATCTATAAAAATTAACTTTTTAGGCATAAAGTTACAATAATAAAATATTTTTATCATTTTTTAAAAATAAATAGTAATACTTGTAGAGTAATGCAACAAAAGAGTGAGAAAAAAATAATATTTTATTAATTTCTCAAATATCTTCGATGAATACAACATAAGTATTTGTACATATATATAAGAGGAGAGAGGAGAGCATAAATAGCATCCTAAGATGGGAGACTAATCCCTAGGGACTTTACATGCGCCTATTAAATGGGATTTTTTTTACAAGTTATTCAACACTACCGCAAGTTGGAGCATACAAGTCGTATGAATCAAACTTAGACAAGAACTAAAAATATACTGGTCACGATAAGGCTTTGGTAAGAATATCAGCGTTTGCTCTGCAACAAGAACATATCCCAAGTCCAATTTTCTCAGTTGAACATTTTCCCAAATAAAGTGACAATCGATTTTGATATGCTTGGTACGTTCATGAAACACAGGATTTTTGGTAATATGAATAACACCTTTACTATCGCAGAATTAGGTGGTAGTAGAGAAAAATTTGACACTCAGGTCTCCCATAAGGCTTTCTAGTCATGTGAGTTCAGAGACAACCGCGGTCATTGATCGATACTCAACTTCTGCAGACGAGCGTGTGACGACAGATTGCTTCTTGCTTCGCCAAATAACAAGATATCCACCGAAGTATGTGCAAAAGTCACTTGTGGAACGACGATCATTCAAGGATTCAACATAATCAATATCAGAGTAGGCAATAAAAGATAGATGAGGAGGGCTTATGTACGAGCCCTTGTCCAGGAGCAGACGTCAGGTACCACAGAATGCGCTCAACTGCCTGGAGATGAGAGGTTCGTGGAGCATGCATAAACTGACTGATAACCTCAACAACAAAGGATATGTCAGGTCTTGTAATTATCAACTAGATCAATTTTCCCTCAAGATGGCTATAATATTCTGGGTTTGGTAGGAGCATATCAGAGTCGGAGGAACAAGCATAGAGCTTGTGATTGACATTTATTGTTGTGTCAGCTGCCTTGCAACCTGAGTAGCTAGCATCATGAAGAAGATCAAGACAATACTTTCTTTGAGATAGGACAAGACCATCAGAACGACGAGCTACCTCGATGCCAGAAAAGTATCGGAGATTCCCAAAATCTTTGGTCTAAAACACGGAGGCCAAGGGTTCCTTGATCATGCAGAATCATCGCCCGTAATTAAAATGTTGTCAAAAAAAACGAGTAGCACAATGCCTGTTGGACAATGATGGGTGAATGGAGAAAAATCAATCGAGCTTCAAATAAACCCAACATCACTAACAACCCGATTGAATCGTCAAACCATGTCTGAGGTGACTGTTTGAGACCATAGAGAGATTTCTTGAGCTGACATACAAGTGACTCTCCGTGATCTCAAAACCGGGAGGTTGATGTATGTAAATAGTCTCAGCAACATCACCATTAAGAAAAACAATTTTTATGTCTAACTGATGCAACGACCAGTGACGATGAAAGACCAGAGAGATCAAGACACGAACAGTATTTAGCATTGCAACATGAGAGGTCTCTTTGTAGTCAAGGTCATGTTGTTGAGTAAAACCACGAGCGACAAGACAGACTTTTAGGCATTCAACCGTCCCATTTGGAGTATGTTTGATAGCAAAACCCATTTGCAGCTCACATATGTCTGGCCGGGAGGGAGAGGGACAAAATCTCAGGTGTGATTAGCCCAGAGGGCAACCATTTCTTCTTTTATAGTCGTCTGCCACCCCGGATGTTGAAGAACCTCCTGCAAAGAAATAGGGGTGGAAATAGATGACAACAAGGTCGCAAAGGTGTGAAGTATCACAGATAATCGATGCAAAGAAACAAAATTATTGATGGGGAGAGATGTAGAAGGCGTGTCCAGATCAGCAGAGCATCGAGTATCATAAGTAGAAGGTAAAGACCTCGGGGCATCGGAGCGAGGACAATGAGTGTACATACAGAGAAGAGGAGGTAGGTTGGTGGGTCTGGTCATTCATATCTAAGTAGGATCTTAAAGGGCAATTTGGCTATCTCTCTTGCTTTATCTCACATCTTTTGTTAGGACCCTCTCCTCTCTCCTCTCCTAAATATGTTCTCATTTGTTTTTAAATATGGAAAAGTGTTTATAAGGTTTGGGACATTTCTTTATAAAAGGTTCCTCTATGCGGTCTTCCCTTGTCTTCAAACCGCCCAGCCCGCCGTCCCCAGCGGCCTGCCTTTCTGTCCGCTCCGGTCTCCGCTTCTGCTGGTCGCGCGAGTTCTAGCCGCTGCATCGCGGCCTCTCTCCTCTATTTTTTTCATTATTTTCCTCTAGCTGCTCGAGTCCCTACTCGCGGCCTCTCTCCTCTAGCCGCTCGAACTTGCGGCCTCTCTCCTCTATGGTTTACTCGCGGCCCTCTCTTCTAACAAAATCTCTTCTCTATCGGCTGCCTCCCGCGGCCTGCCTCTCGCGGGCTGTTCGTTTCTACACTCTGCGGTTTGCCCCTCTCAGTCCGCTCCTTTTCCGCTGCCTCCTGTTGCTCTCTTTCTCCCGTGGAGCTTCTTATAGCCTTCTCTCCTCCGACCTGGGGCCACCTTATTCTCCGCTGTCCGCTGCGGACTCCTTTCTCGTCCTAGTCCGCTGCTTTGCTCTCCGCTAGGCGCGGGCTGCCTTGCTCAAACCTGTTCCAGCTCGCCGGCTTCTGCCTTCTCCATGGCTCTCTACTCGCGCGCTGTTGTGCTCCGCCTGAAGGTGCAAATCTCTGAGCCTGGTGAGTCTGGAGTTGGTTTTACTTTGGCACGCCTGAGAACAACAGCGCTCCTTTTGTATATGTTGATGACTTTAACAACATAAGCAAACAACATTCATATACTCTATCTTTGCCTTGCTCAACCTACCTTCTCCGTGAACTCCGGGTGTACTCTTCTTTTCTAAAGTTTCAAACCCTGTATTATTGACTTGTAGGAAAACGCCAAAATTCATTTGCTGTCGGAGTTTTGCATTTACACCCCGCGCGTCTCGTTGGTATATAAACCATCTTCCTCTCTATCTCTTGACCAATGCGGGCTCCCTGGAATGATATCGGGTTTTTGTATCTTTGGAATAAACAAAGAAACAATGTTGTTGCTCGCTCTTCTGCTGAAGTTGAGTATCGTGCATCCGCCGTTGTTTCTGAACTCACCTGGTATTGTTTGTTCTTATCCTCGCCAACTGTTCTATTTGCGATGTCCGCAATCCACATTGCGAAGAACCCAGTTTTTTATGAGCCAAACACATTGAAGTTGATTGTCATCTCCGTGAGGCAGTTAAAGAAGTTAGAGCAACAGTTCCCGCTTCTAAGCAAGTTGCTGATCCTAACCAAGGATTGCCCCGGCATTCCTGTTCTTATCCAAGTTAATCCTCGGGGGAGTGTTAGAGAAATAGGATATATTGTAAAGGGCATTAATTGTTTTTATTCTCTCTGTTTAGTCCTCTCTTGTATAGGACCCTTCTCCCCTCTCCTCTCATATATATATGTCACTAAGTGTTTATAAGGTTTGAGACTTTCTCTACAATATCTAAGTATACATATATTTAATTATAAAAATTATTGTCAATTTTTTCATTATTTTGTATCACACTCAAGATACATGGCGCGCGAAGGTTACACCTTTCTTTTTAACAACATAAGCTAATACTCTATCTTTGCCTTGCTCACTTTTTGTGTCTCGCCAAGATCACCCCCGCGCGTCTCTCGACCAAAATGATATCATCAATAAACAATGAACTCTATCTTGTTGGATATGTCCGGTGAGCCTTCCAACAATGATATGAAATTCAATCCTCCAGTTGTCCTCATCAATAAACAACATATGCATATTTTGTTTTCTTTCTCAGTAGTTGTATTTTGTTTTCTTTCTCAGTAGTTGTCAATGAGTCTCCTCAAGAGATGTATAGCTTCCATAGTCGACCACCCTGGCATGAATCCAAATTGATTCTCCGAGATGTTAGTCTCTCGTCTTACTATTCTTTCTATTACTCGTTCTAATAGTTTCATGATATGATTCCTCAATTTAATTCCTCTATAATTAACACAATTTTGGACCAATATGAGAAAAATAAAAGTTCAGGGACCTATTTCAAATTTAGTCTAAAATTGAGGACTTGTTTAGGTATTTTGCTATTTTGGGAGACGAGTAACTGATCGGAAATAGTTAGGAAAAGAAAGAACATAAATGATAAAATTAAGAGACCGCGGGAACACAAATAATACCATTCCTTGAGATAGAACCTAATACAATATCTGATATTCGCACATTACCAGAAACCGGGGTAACATTGCCATGTGAACAAAGACTTGAGAGGAAAAACACAATTATTTTTTCATTACAAGTCATTTACTCACATATATTGAGTAAGGGAAAAGCACAAAAATCGAAATACCCGCGAGAGGGTAAAAAACATAAAACGTAAACTTAACATAACATATTGATTACAACTCTCCCCCTCAAGTCGGACGGCAGATATCTGTCATTCCGAGTTTATGGATATCATCAATAAAAACATCGCACCTCAAACTCTTGGTGAAGACATCGGCTAACTGATCTTTAGAGTGAACGAATGAAGTGACTAAGTTTCCTTTTTTTCCATATGGTCTTTGATAAAATGACGATCAACCTCAGCATGCTTAGTTTTGTCATGTTGGACAGGATTATGAGTTATGTTGATGGCAGCTTTGTTGTCACAGAATGGAGAGATGAGAATATTCTCATGGAGACTCAGGTTTTGCAATAAGGTACGCAACCATAAACCTTCACAGAGACCTTGAGACATTGATCGATAATCAGCTTCAGCACTAGATCTAACTACAATATTTTTCTTCTTGTAACGCCACGTGACCAAATTTCCAACAACAAGGGTACAATACCCCGTTGTAGATTTCCTGTCATCACGGCTTCTGGCCCAATCTGCATCAGTAAAAACTTCAATCTTTAAGTGGTTATTCTTTGAAAACATAAGCCCACGACCGGGATCCTTCTTTAAGTATCGTAGTACGCGGTAGGCAACATCCTGATGTCTGATCCCGAGAGCATGCATATATCTACTCAAGATTCCTACCGCATATGTGATGTCAGGACGAGTATGAGAGAGATATAAAAGCCTCCCAACCAATCTCTGATAACTCAAAGCATCAGTGTGATCGTCATCGTTGTCTTCATCGATCCTATGGTTCTTCTCCATAGAGGTGTTAGCATGGACACAACCAAGCATCTCAGTCTCTTTTAACAGATCTAAAACATACTTGCGTTGAGAGATGAAGATATCCTGATCAGAACGGGTCACTTCAATTCCTAGGAAGTAACGTAATCTTCCTAAGTCCTTTCAAACACAGCAGACAGAAGGACCTTTAGATTTGAGATTTTGTCTGAATCATCTCAGGTGATCACAATGTCATCAACGAGACAAAAAGAACCACAATTTTTCTCCCATTTTTCCTGACAAACAAAGTATGATCTGACTGTACCTGTTTGTAGCCGAATTTGATCATGGCCTTGAGAAACATGTCAAACCAAGCTTTGAGAGACTGTTTCAGTCCATACAAAGACTTCCTCAAGTGGCAGACAAGCCCTTCTTGTCCCTTTTTCAAAAATCTCAGGGGGAATGTCATGTACACATCTTCATCAAGATCACCGTGCAGAAAGACATTTTTAACATCCAGTTGGTATAGATCCTAGCTCAAGTACGCAACACAAGATAAGAGAATACGAACAGAGTCCATCTTTGCTACAGGGGCAAAAGTCTCCTGATAGTCGATTCCCTGAGTCTGGATGTATCCACGAGCCACAAGACGTGTTTTACATCGCTCAACTTTACCATCCTGGTTATGCTTAATAGAGAAAACTCACCTTGAACTGATGACTTTCTTGTTAGGAGGAAGGGGAGAGACATCTCATGTGTGATTCTTGTCCAAGGCAGACATTTCCTCCTTCATTGCTTGAGCCCATGTCGGGATGCAAACCGCCTCCTGCCACGTCTTTGGAATAGTAAAACCCTGATGAAGCTGGGAAAGATGATCATAAGCATCATGATTAGAGATAGGGTGTTATGTACACACAACTTTACCTTTTAGCACAACAAGGGGAACATGCAGATCAGTATCAGAATCTGAGTCCAAAGGCGGCACCGACAGCGATGGAGCAACAGAGGGATGCTTACTTGTTTGACGACAGTGGTAAATATGAAGAAAAGGGGAGATGAGAGACGGACGATGGTATATATGAGAAAATGACGTAGGTGTCGAAGGGGACGAAGGAGGTGAAGGAAGAGTGGCTATAATGGAAGACATGGTAGGTGTAGCAGGAATCAGAGGGAGAGGAACCGTAGAGTCAGAATCCATGACATCATTCTCCCCCTGACAAGTGGAGTGAGTCGAATCCAAGTAATAAGATTTCTCCTCGCGGAAAATGATGTCCATGGTACAGAAAACACGTCTGGAAGGAGGGTGATAACACAGATACCCTTTTGTAGTGGCAGAATAACCAATAAAGACACAATGGAGAGCCCGGGGGTCAATATTGTCACGATGAGGCTGATGTACGTGAACAAAACATACACAACCAAAAACACGGGGTGGAAGATGAAAGGTATGAACAACAAAAGTAGAGGCGAGACGAGCTAGAGGAGTAGCATAGTCTAGAACCCTTGAAGGTAGACGATTGACAGGATGAGTAGCCGTTAGGATAGGATCACCCCAAAATGATTTTGGGAGGTGCATTGTAGTGAGAAGGCACCGGGAAACATTAAGGAGATGCCGTTTTTCCGTTCAGCAACACCATTTTGGGTGGAGGTGTAAACGCAAGTGGATTGATGAATAATTCCATGACATGTGAGATATGAGCCAAACACTTCACGATCATCGTATTGCCCCCCCCCCCCCCATTATCATTACGGAAAGAACAAATATTACCATTGAACTAAGTTTGCACTATTTTATGAAAGGTTTGAAATACCGGGACAAGTTAAAGTTTTAGACCTTTCACAAACATCACAAGTTAAAGTTTTAATAAATGGGAATAAAGTAAGAAATAATTTTTGAAGGTAGACTGAAGAAGGATGTCCAAGACGCAAATGCCAGCGTCGAGCATCAACAGCAGTAACAACGGAAGAAGAAAGGGCAAGGGACGAAGTAGTAGAATCCAGATAGTACAGGCCACCGCGATTCCTACCACTACCAATGATCCGTTTCGTACCCAGTTCCTGAAAAACACAAGAATCAGGAAAGAATGTTACAAAACTGTTAAGAGACCGAATGATATTGCTAATTGAAAGTAGACTGTGAGGAAAAGAAAGAACATGCAAGACAGAAAAAAAAGAAATTGAGGAGGAACATGAAATGTTGTCTTTGCTCGCAATAGGGGGCAAGGTTCCGTTTGCGGAGATAACCTTGTCCTTACCAGACAAAGGAGTGTAAGAAGAAAAACCTGAGGAGGAACCGGTCGTGTGATCGGTGGCTCCAAATCAATGATCCACTCAGACGGAGGTGTCGCAACAACATTAGCAGTGGGCATAGCAGCAGTAGCAAAGGAAGTAGAAGTACCCGAGGTAGTGTCTAACTGAGAGTGTAAGAGACGACGGAGAGCATCCAATTCATACGCAGTAAAATGTCCCGGGGGTTGGCCAAGATGGTCGTCATGGACCTCTGTGGAGTATGTAGCATCATGGGGGCGAGAACCACTCTGTCGAGCTCCCCCACCCCCCACCCAGGTCCGGTCCATGGCCACGTCCCCGACCACGGCTAGGTCGGGGTGGAGCAAGGTAAGCATGAAGCTTGAAACACATATCCCGAGTATGGCCCCTGCGGCAACAGTAATCACAAGTAGAGACATCGTCGGTATGGTTGGAACCACCTCGACCAACACTAGTAAAGGCAGCGCGATCAGGAGGAGCAGTCGTGCTGAGGGACCTCCGGCGATCTTCATCGTCAAGGACCATGCTAAAGGCCTCCCGAAGAGATGGAAGGGGAGATTGATGTAGAATATTAGTCCGAACCATATACATTTCCATGTTCAAACCCATAATAAAAGCATGTAGACGAAATTGTTCATCCCTTTTCTGCAACAGGACTGCATCAACAGTACAAGCAGGAGTAAACTATTCAAAGTAATCCAACTCCTAAGAGATACACTTGAACTCAGAGAAGTAAGTAGACACTGTCATGGATCCCTGACATAACTCCAACATATGATGCGTCAGCTCATAAATCTGAGTGGAATTGTTGATCTGAGAGTAAGTTTCGCGTGTTCGAGTCCAGATCTCATAGGCCGAGTCCATCATCATATAACTACGGTAAACCTTCGGAGACATAGAATGTAGGAGCCACGAGACAACCCGGGAATTTTCAGAATACCAACACTGCCAAGGAGAATCACCCGGAGGAGGTGCGCCCACAATCGTCCCATTTATATATCTGAACATCCGATGGCTGTGAATGACATGTTGAGTCGCACGAGACCATTCAAGATAATTCGTCCCATCTAGGGGCACAGTGATGATCTTCAAAGAGCCACGTGGCCATGAGGCTGTTGATATTCCTTCTATACAACATGGGTCACCCATTTGGGGAAATCACAAGGCAAAAAGAAAGCACTCGGAAGAAAAGTCGAGGACCGCTGGAAGAATCAACCGGTTTCCTCCGTTGTATCTCTCGAAAAGCACCACCAACAGCAGCCCCCTCCCCCTCCTCCTTTCCCTCTCTCTTTCTCTCTTCATGATGAGAAAATGAGAAATCTTTCTCTGATTTCGGCCCTTAAGGAAAAAGAAGAAGAAGCTCAGCAGGAAACAGTGCCAAAAACACATGACCCGACACGGCCTCGAACACGGACGTACCGTGTGCCTCAAGCGGTGGTCAGATTATCCAAACCAGGAGACGGGACACGCCCGTCCTGTCACCAACACGAGAAGAAGATGGAAATCCAGGGCAACGCCGGAGATCCTAGACAGCGCTGATGTTGCTGGAGAAGCTGATGTTGCTAGAAGATGTTGCTGATATTGCTGGAGAAGGCGATGTTGATGGAGATCTTGGACAGCAGACAGTGTCGAAGAAGACGATGTTGCTGGAGTTGGCGGTCGAAAGACAACGCAGATCAGAAGAAGACGTGCGGCAGATGTTGCTGATGTTTGCTGAAGAATACGACCGAAAGAAGACGCAGACCGGCTCATCGCTGGAGCAGAAGCAAGGAATAGGCGGCGGCAAGACGACACTCATCATAAGGAGAGGTAGCGTTCTCCTTCAGCGTGCATAACCACCGGCGAGAGGGCCGTGGCAGATCATCGACGAAACCTCAAAACAGCGGAGAAGCAAGTGCGGGTGGCGGAGGTGAGCGTGAGAGACGGAAGCGAGCGCGGGTGGATTGGGGTTTCCTTTTTTCCGCCTCTGATACCAAGTTGAGAGGAAAAACACAATTATTCATTCATTACAAGCCCTTTACTCATACATATATTGAGTTAAGAGAAAAGCACAAAGACCGAAATACTCACGAGAAGGTAAAAAACATAAAATGCGGACTTGACATAACATATTGATTACAACTCAAAGCTCTCTATCATATGGAAGGAAGCGCTAAATCAATAATCAAAGACATATCATGACTTCGTAGCCTGTATCAAAACAATCAAGGCAAGGGAAGTATTGGGGTCATGTCTCCCTAAGAAGACCTCAAGAGATTCAAATTTTCTAGTGATTTCATGCAAAATTTTGTGGATCTATTGGCCGGAGTAGTAAACACCATCTCTAGAAAACTGACGTTAAGAGCAACATTGAGAATAAATCTTCCTACAACAATTTTAATAAAAAATGTTCCTGGAGGCCATTTTCCTTAGAGAGCCACAACGGTTAACCAATTATTTCCAATGTTCCTAACACATTTAAACACGTTGATCAACCATGAATATCTATGAGAGTAATTTTCTATTGTATTAAGATAACTAAATCGTATCCTTTCCCAACATTGAAACCATTGGATATCAAGATTGAGAAGATGCCGCAAAACAATGTCTCAAGCATACCTCAAAAATTGATCAAGTTTTACTCATTTGGCATGAATAGCGTGCAGCCATCAATCTAATAATTTGATCAAGGTATCGTGGCTAGGTTTCAGTGGTGTAGCAATCCACCAAAAGTTGGTTTTCTGAACTAACTAAAATTTCACAAAAACCTTCATGTAAAGATCTCATGGTGAAGCATGAATAGCATGTAGCAATCTCCCCTGCTTGCAATATCAATTTCACAAAAAAATCCTTCGAAACAATATCTAAGAACATATGAACTCAACGACCCTGTGACTTGTTTGTCGCAGGTATGTCAAGTGGATTAGTAACCTGATCTAGGAGGAAATCTACGACTTGTATTCCTTGATTAATTTAACAAACTGCATTAAAACCACGTTCCAAACGTTCCCCATTTTACAAACTAAGCTATCTAAGGAGTTATTTGAAGCTGAAAGGGGAGGATCCTATGATATACCTCAAATTTTCTTAAGCATTTTACGAATATCTTCACGGCTAGGTTTCAGTAATATGAAATCCATCAAAAGGTCAAGGGTTTCTGACCTAACTGAAATTTCACATAAACTTTCATAAAACCAATATAAAGATCTCACATTGAAGCATGAACAGTGTCCAACAATCTGCCTTGCTTGCACTATCAGTTTCCCAAAAAAGTCATCTAAAATAATATATCAGAGATCATGACTGTGATGATCCGGTGACTTGTCTCTGTAGCAATGTCAAGTGAATTAGTGACTTGATCTACAAGGAAACCTGTGGCTTGCATTTTTCGATTAATATCACAAGCTACTTTGAAACCAAGTTCCACAAGTTTCCCCTTCCATAAATTAAACCACCTAAGGAGTTACATGAAGATAGAAAGAGGAGAGAAGCAGAGAAAAAAAAAGTAAGTGAAAAAAAAACTACAGGTTGTTTCTTGTGTTATTTCCAACAAGCCATTAGACGAGTCCAAAAGATCTTATGGGCCCAGTAAATGTTCTTATGTTATAGTCTCATAGCCTAGTCCAATCAAGTTTACTAAGCTCCATGACATAGTTGTACATTTACAGTGCCCAATGGGCTGATCACAATCCATGATTAAATAATTACCTCAGATTTAAAAGGTTAATCATTTTCCCTTCCTAATCCTTTCACAATGATTTTAGTACTCCTTCATAAGGTGCATTTGTTTTATCTTTCACTACATATATCTAAACCACCTAATTTTATTTTCAAATACCTTATCATCAATAGATAGTACTCCTAACAATATCTCTAAGATATCAGATTAGCTCAGATTGCTTGAACTTGCTTAGCAATGATTTCTTTAATACTCTAACACTCAGATCTATATTTCTTCTATATATTTCTTATCCAATGAGTTGACATCCTTTTAAAATTCCACTGAAAATATTTGTGATAGGAAGGAGAAGGGGGAGAGAGAGATATCTAGGGAGGAAATTAGAGAATTAGGGTTTGAGAGAGAGAGAGAGAGAGAGTTACCTTGAAATGAGTTTGCATGATCCTCCCAAGAGAGTAGCCCGGGTATAAATACCCGGGCCAAGGAGGGGCTGGCCGGCCCCTCCAAAAGGGGCTGAACTCGTTGGTTCAGCCCCGGCCGGCCGGTTCACTGAGAGGGGGCTGAACCAGATGGTTCAGCCCCGTAGTTGGTTGTCGACTCCTTGCGCCTACGAGCGTACTGTCGTCCCGCGAAGCGTAATGACGGCGTAACATTCCCTTCCCCATCAAGAACCAGCTTGTCCCCAAGGTGGTAGTCGGGGTAAAGCTCCTTGAAGTCCATCAAATCAATCCAGGAGTTGTGCGCTGCTGAGAAATTTTTCCACTTGATCAGGAGCTCCGACCGGTACTCAGCGTCGTGTAGTTTCCACTTGAGTAGCACAATATCCTCCGGAAGAGGGCGAGGCGAAGGTTCTCACGCAGGGTTGCTAACATGCGATCCCTGTCCCGAAGGGCCCGATCAACCGCCGGCATGGCCGTGCTGCCCGGATCATAGCTGCTCAAGGTAGGGGGAGGACGGCCGTAAACAACCTCAAATGGGGTCATCCTGCTGGCCGAGTGGTAGGAAGTGTTGTAACAATATTCGGCCCAGTGCAACCACCCCGGCCAAGTCTGGGGTTCATCCATAACAAAACAACGGAGGTAAGTCTCCACCCCCCATTTAAGACATCTGTCTGGCCGTCCGTCTAGGGATGATGTGCGGTGCTGAAACGTAGACATGTCCCCTGCAGTCGGAATAGTTCATGCCAAAAGTTGCTCACGAAGGTAGGGTCACTGTCAGAGATGATGGCTCGTGGTAGGCCGTGCAAGCGGATGATCTCCCGGGCGAACAGGGCGGCAACAGATTCGGTAGTATATGGGTGGCTCAACGCCAGGAAGTGGCCGTACTTGGAAAGTTTGTCCACCACCACCAGGATGACGGATTTCCCTTGTGATTTGGGCAACCCGTCAATGAAATTCATCGACACCGTATCCCAAATCTGCTGCGGGATCTCGAGAGGCACCAACATCCCTGCTGGCGAGGTCGTCTCATACTTCTGGCGCTGACAAGTCTCACACTGTTGTACAAACTGCTGTATGTCCCGGTGCATGCCGGGCCAAAAAACATTTGCTCCTGCCCGCTGAATGGTCCGGAGCACTCCTACGTGGTCGCCTGTCGGGGATGAATGAAACTCGTGCATCATCACAGTCTTCCAGGCCGAGTCTGGAGGGAGAACCACGCGCCCATGATGGTAGAGGCGGTCGTTCTGAAGATGATAGCCGACGGCCACGGTCTCGCCGCGCTGTAAAGCCTCCACCATGGTCCGTAAATCGGGCATTCGCATCACTTCCTCCTGATCTCATCCAATGAGTCCACTAGTGGTCCTGAGATGTGAGCAACCGTATTCTCGGGTAGACGAGAGAGAGCATCAGCCACAACATTTTCTTTGCCGCTCTGGTAGGAAATCTCATAATCATAACCCAGAAGTTTGGTCACCCACTTTTGTTGAAGAGGGGAAGAAACCCGTTGGTCCAAGAAATGCTTCAAGCTTTGATAGTCGGTGCGAATCGTAAAATGTCGGCCGAGAAGGTACGGACGCCACACAGCCACCGCGTGGATGATCGCCAGCATCTCCTTTTCATAGGTGGACAACCCCAGCGTGCATGGGGCTAGTGCATTGCTATAGAAGGCTAGGGGTCGACCCTCTTGCATCAACACTGCGCCAATGCCCACCCCAGAGGCGTCAGTATCCAACACAAACTCCTTAGTAAAATCCGGAAGCGCCAGGACTGGTGTCGACGTCATGGCCCGCTTAAGTGCCTGGAATGTTGCCTCGGCCTCGGCCTGCCAAACAAAGGCATCTTTCTGTAACAACTGGGTGAGAGGTCGGGCAATCTTGTCGTAATCTTTCACAAAGCGGCGGTAATAGCCTGTGAGGCCCAAGAATCCCCTCAGTGCGCGTATAGTCTGAGGTCGCGGCCAGGATAACATGCTGTCAATCTTGTGAGGGTCCGCCTTGACGCCGTTGGCCGACACCAAATGGCCTAAATACTCGACCTCCTCCTGTCCGAAAGAGCATTTGGACTGCTTGGCGTACAGTTGGTGTTGGTGAAGAATGGCGAAGACCTGCTCCACATGACGGAGTTGATCCTCCCAGCTGGCACTGTAGATCAGAATATCATCAAAGAATATCAACACTGATTGACGGAGGAGGGGCGGAATATCTCGTTCATGACGGCCTGGAATGTGGAGGGGGCGTTGGTGAGCCCGAACGGCATCACCAGAAACTCATAATGCCCGTCATGGGTGCGAAAAGCGGTCTTGTGGACATCCACTTCCCTCATGCAAATCTGGTGGTAACCCGACCTGAGGTCGAGTTTGGTGAAACGGGAAGCACCGTGTAGTTCATCCAGCAATTCTTCAATCAACGGTATCGGAAACTTGTCTTTGACCGTGAAATTATTTAGGCCTCGGTAGTCCACACAAAAACGTCATGAGCCGTCCTTCTTCTTAAGCAGGATGATGGGAGACGAAAATGCACTGGTACTTGGACGAATGAGTCCCGCTGTGAGCATTTCTCGAATGCTACGCTCGATCTCGGCCTTTTGGATGTACGGATACCGATACGGACGAATATTGATGGGCTCTGTACCGGCCTTCAATTGAATCTGGTGATCCCTGAACCGTGATGGTGGAAGTGTACTGGGTGTCTGGAATATATCAGCATACTGAGCGAGCAACGCTTGCATCTGCTCGGGGACTGTCGGAGTTGCCTCGGGGGCCTCTGTAATAGTCATAATCATCGCCATCGGACTGCCTTGCTCCCCCAATTGCTGCAGACTGCGGAGGGATATCTCTTTCAGTGGGGAGGATTTGAGGCCTCCCAGGCAATATTGCCTCCGTTGTTGGAGGAACTCCATGGTCATCTGTTCCCAATCAAAGGTCACCCGCCGTAGTTGTTGTAGACACTGCACCCCAAGCACCATATCCAACCCTCTGATGGGTAGAAGATAGACGTCTGTGCGTCCCGAGTAACCCTGAATCTTTAGCTCCACGCCCTTCATGCCCCCCTCGCACCGGAGTTTGCTCTCATCCGCCACCATAACGTGAAAAGCAGCAGCTCGGTCAACCTCGAGCCCCACCCTCTGTACCACTTCCGGATGAATGAAGTTGTGCGTACTTCCACTGTCAACCAGGATAGTCACCTTCTCTTGGGGGACTCGCCCAGTCATCCTCATAGTAAGTGGTGCATTACATCCCTCCATTGGTTGAAGGGACACGTCGAACTCAGTCAGATCTACGTCACCTTCCCACTCCGAGGTGGGCGTGTCCTCTTCCTCTGTGTCCTCTCGTAGCATAAAGACCTGTATCTTCTGACATTTATGTCCGGGAGCACATTTTTCATCGCAATTATAACACAATCCCTTTTCCTTCCGCGCCTGAAGTTCCGCCCCTGAAGTTCTGCCCAAGTCAGCCGCGTGACCACCGGCTTGCCCGGTCACTGAGAGTCCCTCTTCGCCACTGGCGTCGTGGTAGTAGAACGGGTTGATCTGCGGTGGCGCTGCCGGTTATAGCGCTCCTCCTGTATCTGCGCTAAGCTGATCGCATGGTTCAAGCTGCGGGGCATGTAAGACTGGATCTCATCTCGCAAATAATCCTCGAGTCCGGATACAAAACAGCTGCGTAGCGTTTTCTCCTCCCACTGCACTCGGTTAGCCAGCTTTTCAAACTCGGTTCGATACTCCATCATCGTCCCCTTCTGATGCAGCTTCTGTAAGAGCGCTTCAAAGTCTTCGTACTCGAGAGGTCCAAAATGAGCAGTGAATCCATCCACAAAGTCGGTCCAGGGCACGTAGTCCTTGCCTCTCAGGAACCACTGCACTCATTGGAACGCATCATCCTCTAAATGAAAAGAGGCCAACTGCACCCATTGCCCCTCTGGGATCTCCTGATAGTTGAAGAACAGTTCTGCCTTTTGCAGCCACTCCAGGGCATCTCCGTCATTAAACTTGGGAAAGTTCATCCGCGTCAATTTTGGCGGCAT
The DNA here is from genome assembly GCA_039583875.1 of Platanthera guangdongensis. Classification (NCBI taxonomy): domain Eukaryota; kingdom Viridiplantae; phylum Streptophyta; class Magnoliopsida; order Asparagales; family Orchidaceae; genus Platanthera; species Platanthera guangdongensis. The sequence continues at coordinate 181,650,028 of CM077161.1, read as the reverse complement.
GTATGGCCGGTGTCCGGCTTGTCCACGCCACCCCGCCTCCTGTCCATACTTCGCTGGTCTTCTAGGTTCCCCGGTTTCAAAAGGCATGCCAGGAAAAGTCGGACGGAACGGTCCCATTGCAGGAGCTCCACCCCACGGCCTGCTGCCTCTCGCCGGAGGAGGCAACAAACCCTCCCCTGTGCCATATTGGGGAAACGGCCATCCGCCGCCTCTGGGTCCAAATCCACCGGAGCCACCCCCATCATTGTCGAAACCAGCCGTAGGAAACCCGCCGGACCCCCAGCCCGCTGCTCCGTGTCCGCCAGGGCCACTCCCGCCTGCGCCGGCCCCGTGCGGCCCGATCCCGCCCGCGCAGACCCATCCGGGGCCCAAGCCGCCTCCGGCCGCTGTTCCGCCCGCGCCGGAGCTCCCCGTGCCCGATCCGTTGCTCGGGGTCGATCCCGAGCCCGCGGCGAACCCCGCGCCTCTTCCCGCACCGATCGGGGCCCCGTTGTGGCCGATCCTATGCGGATCCATCCGTGCGGTTGTAGATCCGCCTGGATCCTCTTCAATCACGGCTTTGCCCTTCAGATTTTGCATCAATAACGTCATGATCTCCTCCATCCGGGACTCGATCCGCTCTTCTAGCCTTTGCGTAGATGTTTTCATGTTTTCCTCAATGGCGGCCACCGAATCTGTCAACCCCATCAGATTTTCTTCGAGGGTTTCCAAGCGGCCGTTTTCTTCTTGTGTTCGTGTCGTCACCATGATGGAGAAAGGATGCTTTGATACCAAATGATAGGAAGGAGAAGGGGGAGAGAGAGATATCTAGGGAGGAAATTAGAGAATTAGGGTTTGAGAGATAGAGAGAGAGAGTAACCTTGAAATGAGTTTGCATGATCCTCCCAAGAGAGTAGCCCGGGTATAAATACCCGGGCCAAGGAGGGGACGGCCGTCCCCTCCAAAAGGGGCTGAACCCGTTGGTTCAGCACCGGCCAGCCGGTTCACTGAGAGGGGGCTGAACCAGATGGTTCAGCCCCGTCGCTGCTTGTCGACTCCTTGCGCCTACGAGCGTACTGTCGTCCCGCGAAGCGTAATGGCAGCGTAGCAATTTGTTAATGAAACTGTTACAATATCCCATTTAACTCTCAAAATCTAAATAGATATCTCAAATGGACTTAAAAGCTTCCTCTTTACTATGCATCCTTTTTAGAGTTGCAACATACCCATATCACTTGAATCTAAATAGATATTTCATATGGGAAATAGTATCTAGAAATGTATACAAATAAGAAATGATAAAGATGTTAGTTCCTAAACCCTGTAGAAAAGAACATTAGAGAAACATACCCTAAAAGTCCACGGCCATGCCAATGCCTAGGTGTAACAGTTAAATTCAATTGAGTACCCTGCCTCATTATCAACACAGGAACTGAATGGCCCTCATTTAGTTGTGCTTCCGAAGCAAGTCTTGCTATCAATGCATCACCGATTTCAACATTCCCAAACTTTAAGATCTGGTCACCAAGTTGTAACCCATCTTCTGCTGCTGGAGAAGCATCACTTATTTCATCAACCATAGCAAAAGGAATTCTTGAAGTAGGGTCCACAACCATGGGACTAGTTTGAGACGTTCTACCAGAAACAAAATTTGATGTATCTGCAATAGATTACCAAATCCTAATTAGTTGGTACAATTTCTGAGATTATAATGAAACCATACACATACTTGTGCAGAGTCTCTGGGAACAACAAATAATGAACACAGAGAAATTCAAGAAGAAAAAGGTAATATTGTAATCACAAGAAGATTAGGAAGCTTGAAAATATAAGTACAAGGTGTAGGGAAAAAATGGCACAAATTTGCATTCTAGGGGAAATTGCTAGGACCTCAAAAACAATGAAGCAAAATTAAAAACATCGAGATGTCTTTTGGCATAATGATTAAGGTTTCATCAAGAATTTCAAAAGCATGTATGTGCATGTTGAAGCACTTCTAGTGTGGGGAGCAATGGTCCTGGGAGTTGCACAAAGGGAATAAAAGTATCAGACTTCTTAAACTAAAACAAACAGTACCATAAGTTTAACGTGGAAGAGAGTCCAACATCATGGGAGTCACCTCTTGAACTGATGCAGATAGACGCTTGCAGCGTCGAAGTTTACTTTACACATGCATTTTGTTTTTGATGCAGGGTAGGTTTTGAGAGGTGTGCGGATATTAATGCAAGTCTATGTGAGTGGAGTGGAATGGACTAAAATAAACCTACTTTATATGATGCAAGTATGATTTTAACAAATCCAGAACGAAATTTAGTAGAAAGATTAAGTAGGTCTAGCAACCAAGCACAACATTCGCAATAATTTTTACTTAAGCAATCAAGAAAGGTTTTCTTTCGCGCGCAGTGCTTTCAAATACAACTTCCATGCACAGATCATTATAGTAAAACAAAAAAAAAAAAACAAATGCACTAACAAATCAACAATTTCAACACATATGTGATACTAATCCAATATTCAATAAAAAAACAAAGACACTGCTGGAGAAAGTATTTTTTTTGTTATGTGGAATGTAATATGTATTCCCACACACACACACACACACATATATATGGGCTGCTCCTTGTAATACAAGATTATTATTTTTCTCTCTCAACATGGTACCAAAGCAGGTCTAGGTTTCGCACGATCCGCCGCTCGCTCTGCGCCGTCTCCCACGCTCGATCCTCCGCCGCTCCATTGTCGCTCGCTTAGCGCCAGCCACCCACCGCTCCACCTCTGCCCCTCTTCCTCTCCAGCGGCCGCCGATCCACGTCCACCCCTTTTCCTCTCCAGCGACAGCCGCTCCGCCTCCGCCCCATTTTTCTCTCCAGCGCCCGCCCCTCCCCTCCGCCCCTCTTTCTCTCTTTCTCGGGCCGCCGGTCACATGGGGGCTTGGTCTCCGTGTTTCCGGCGCTCCCTTTTCTTTTTCTCGCCATACCTTGCCCTCTCTTGGGTATGTGGGTTCTTCCACTTTCTATGAGGGCAGCGCTCCTTCTTCGACATCCGTTATGATATCTTTTGTGCGCCCTCGATTTCTATTCGGGGTTTTTTTATGGCTGAAAGTGATTCCTCTAGAACCATGTCTTCCGGTGGAGCGGCTTATCCTACTCAGACCTCCGTGGGATCTTGTCGCATCAATTCCGATCACAACACTCCTCAGATCACCATTATGAAATTGGATGGTTCCAACTACCTACCGTGGGCTCGCTCTATCATTCTTCCCCTCAAATCCGTCGGCTGTTTGGTTATGTCAGTGGCACGATGAAGGCTCATTCTTCTGTTTCTTCTCCTGAGTGGCTTCAGTGGGAATCTGAGAACTCCCTGATAATGTCTTGACTGCTTAATTCTATGGCGGAGATCATTGCACGGAATTATTTGGTGGAGCTCATCGTACAGAATTATCTCTTCTTGGATACGGAGTCCATCGCACGGGATTATCTTTTCTCAATACTAGATTCAAGTATGGAGATCTAGTGGAAGCGGTTGGAGACGTTCTGAAGGAGGCATCGGTAGTGATTGGAACTGTCGGTGGACATTTGGAATTGGGCGTGTAAGCGAAGTGGGAGGAGGTTTGGTTGTTGACGGCATCCCTAGAGACGAATGTTGTGGGAGGGGCTGTAAAGAAGGCATCGGTTACATAACAGAGAGGGGATCGGGTGTGGGTTAGATGGAGGGATGGCGAGTATGAGGCAGGAGGTCGACAACCTGGATTTACAGTGTCCATGGAGCGGCTTGGCGCGGCTCAGTGTCCGGGAAAACCGGGCAGGGACATCGACCTGCTATGTGATTGAGCAATTTTCGAGAACCATCGATCAAAATAAGGAGAAGAGGGGCAAGCGTCTAAGGATGGAACGCGATGAGATCGGGAAGACTTGCTGCTGCGGTTTTAGGGTGGTTCCATGACAGAAAGGTTCACGGGAGAGGAAAGCGAAAAATAAAAAAAGGAGCAGGGACGTCACACCCCGGGTCTCGCGGCATTGCACAACGATTTGATTGTCAGCTCTGGAATTTCTCACAACACTAACAATGCCTCAAACTAGCAGGCTTGGCAGCCCTCACGCTTATTTATAGCTAAAGGGGGGCTAGGGCACCCAGTGTAAATGACTGTGATTGGTCGATACGCCTGATGTACAAATCACACTAAATAATGTCCAAAAAACTTTACAAAAATTTAGATACGAGGCTGCGGACGCGCTCGTGGTCTCGGATCGGTGATCCGATCAACGCCTCATGCGCATGTACACAAATGCGGGTCTCGCCGAGTGGTGGCCCGAAGCTTAATGTCAATCGTGAGACTGTGAAAAGTATTCATCTCCGATAAATGGAGATGATTGTACTGATGTTGAAGATCAGAGGCAAGTATATCAAGCTCCATCGTTGAGATCCAAGTGTCGTCAAAGGTGAGGCGACCATTCCAATGCACCATGTAATGGAAAGATGGGTTGTTTGGGATGATGGCGCACTTGTGCGTCACAATGTAAAAAATGCTCTCAGCTCTCACCTCTCATGCTGGTGGATCAAGAGGAGCCAATGCAATCATAGGGGGTGCAAGAAAAAGCATAGGTGCTCGTCCAAAGTGGTCAGGGTATGGGTCAGGTTGTAAGTGAGACAGTGTTGGAGGTAGCTTGAGGTAGGGTCCCTATGCCCGAGATGCTCAAAGTGGAGTGTCAAATCTTCTATATTGAATACGAGATGATTACCCATATCTGTCGGGAGGACAATCTCGGAGGAGTTTGTTCCCATTTTCTGTATAATCCTATAAGGACCCATTCGTTTAAAATCTATATATGGATGTGAATTTTCTCATCTAAAATGTATCCGGATAAACATAGGTTTTTTTCCTTCTACCAAATTGATATATAACATCAAATAAAACTTGACTTCCATCAAAAAACTAGAACCAATACCGAGCAAATCAATATGTTTTTCATATTGACCAACACTAGTGGACATGGCTAAACAGTTATAGACTCAGTTTAAATTGTGTAAAACTAAAACGTTGATAGGAATATGGAAATGTTATCCAACTTCCAACCTATCCATTCATACCGCTACTAAGGTTTAAAGTTGTTGAACCATGTATCATTAGAATTTTTATTAAAATGTTCTCTCATTTTTCATTGCCAAAAACCTTCTAAATTTAATTTTATTTTATTTTAAAGACTCGGAAGAACATAAGTTTCATTACAAATTTGGACACAATATCAAAGTTTACCGTGGAAAAAATATTAAATAGCTAATGCAAATTACCATGCAAATAGTAGATCTGCAATAATGCTGGATTTACTGATCTCAGCAACAAAGTAAATGTCTGGAAAAAATTAAAAAAAAATCATGGAACATGAAACAAGATGGTTTTAATATGATAGCACACAATAGAGTTGAATTATGCACAAAGAACAAATAAAGAGATCTGATGGCTGATGGGTGTTTGCGGGACACCAACAGGCCACTGCGCCATTAGAGGCTAGTATGGCACCAATATAAAGTGACAGTACTAGTGAAACAAGTGCCATATGTCTTTGTACACAATTAGCAGCCCCAAATAATTGATGGTCACACTACTGCAGCAGGTGGTGCTGATTGTAAATCTATAATGCTTACTAATAGTAGAAAAGTGGAGAGATTATTTTTCCCAAAATCTAGTATAAGGTATTACATGACAAATAAAACTTTAACTATATATATTGATGCGGGACATGAGTCCACCTGCCCGCCACCCTGGAGTCCCACCAGGGGGCCCACCTGGAGTCCAGCATCAGGCGGCTTATCAGGCCTGCGGGCCATACACCCCAACCCGTCTCCGGTCCCACCACAGGAAACCGAAAGATTGTTGAGGCCGAGATTCGATCTCGAGACCTCCTTGATAAAGTCGGATCAGTTGGTGATGAGAGTTCGTCTGAGAACTCTTTATCAAGGAGGTCTCGAGATCGAATCTCGGCGTCAACAACCTTTCGGTTTCCTGTGGTGGGATCGGAGACGGGTTGGGGTGTACGGCCCACGGGCCTGATAAAGCCGCCTGGTGCTGACCCCTCCAGGACAGCGTCACGGCTCCGCCTAGGCGACCCTACCGGGCTGCAGCCCAAGACTCCAGGGTGTTGCGCCTCCCTTTGGAGGTAAACTCGAGGCCGCACTGGGGACTCTTGTCCCGCATTAACTATAGTTCTTTCAACTTATACCAATTGTTTGGTGATGAGAGTTGAAAGAACTCCCGTGCTCGGGCTGGAGTAGTACTATGGGTGAAAGTTTGCACTATTTTACCTCATCCCTGTGGCCAAACAACCCGCCTGTGGATGGAGAGGGGTTGGGTGCTTCCTCAGCTTACGTTGATCGGCTAGGGGCGTACAAAAAGTGCACTTTTTATTGTAACCCCCTAGCAATGTGACAGCGTCACGGCTCTGGCGAGCTCCCTACATTGTTGGTGGCCGCAGGATGAGCGAACTAAGTTAAGTTGGGCCGCACGGGGACTTCCCAGGAGGTCACCCATCCCAGTCCTTTCGCCCAAGCACGCTTAACTATGTTCCTTCACTTCTCATCACCATTGAGCTGCAGCTCAATATGAGAAGTGAAGGAACTCCATAGTTAAGCGTGCTTGGGCGAAAGTAGTACTGGGATACCTCCTGGGAATAACTTAACTGTCGAGTTCGCTCATCAAATAAACAACCCGCCTAAGAAGCCCGGTAGCGTCGCCTAGAAGCCGTGACGCTCACGTTGGATCGGCTTGTTACAGTTGACTCCAGGTTGGTTTGGCGGGCAGGTGGACTCTTGTCCCGCATCATAATTATAGTTTGCACCCCTCTAACTATGCCTTCAATGCTTCTCAGCCATTTACCTCCCTCAATGTTTCTGCAGCTTACATTTATCTCATTCCCGTTAGTTTTATAAAAAAAGACTAAGTTCAGTTTTTTTTTCCACTCATCTGCCTTTCTCTCCCGATCTGCTAAGTCCTAGCCGCCCGTTGTGCTCCACTCGTCCTCGCTGCACTCACGCTGCCCGCAAGGAAGCATCAGATCTCTTCTTCCCAGCCGTCGCAGGTATGATTTCTCTTCTTCCTCTGTTTCTTCTTCCTCTTCTTTTATTTCTTCTCTTGACCTCCCCTGGAGTAGGCCGCAAAGTATCGCCTGAACTCCTCGTTCTTCTTCCCCTGTTTCTTCCAGTTTGGAACAATTTATCTGCGCATTTTTCAAGAGAAGATGGGGATCACTTCATCATTATTTGATGGTGTAGATGGTCAGATAGAAATAGGAGCAGAAGGGAAATAATGTTTGTTTTTCCTATTCATTTTGAGATGTTCTGTCTTCATTAACCATGTTTTTTTATCTATCTTTTTTAATATAGTTTGCTAGTTATGACGAATGAAGAAACTGATATATGTGATGAGCTTGATAGTGATGCTTTGGATGACATGGTTAGTGAAGTTGAGGAACTTGCAGGGGCCGATCATGACTCCATATTATCAAATTATGACTCAGACATTCAATGTGATATTGAGTTATCCGACGAAGATGAGTACATTTCTCGAACCAATGAAACTGCGCGGATGATACGTTGTTTATGTGTCTGCATGCCAGGAGAAATGGATTTTTTGAGGGTTGTCAACCTTTTTTAGGCTTTGATGGTTGTCACTTAAAAGGTCCATTTGGTGGTGTGTTACTAGCTGCTGTTGGATTGGATGGGAATATGGGACTTTACTCGCTTGCATTCGCCATGGTTGAGGTTGAGAGCAAAGAAAGTTGGGGATTCCTTTTTAATTGTCTTGAAGAAATGTTAGGAGGGTTTGTGGATCACAAGCCTTGTACATTCATGACGGACAGACAAAAAGTAATACTAGCTATTTGTTATTTACTTCTAGCATTGTAATAACATTTTATTTCCTTTTTGATTAAAATTCATCTATTTTTGCAGGGACTTGTTGAAGCGATCAATGAAATTGTTCCTAGTGCTACTAATTGGAAATGTTGTAGGTATATATATGTCAATCTTAGATTATCTTACCTAGGTGTTTTGGTAAATCAACTATTTTGGGTCGCCGCTAGAGCGTATTCTCAAGCGATGTTCATGAAGGCAATGAATAGTTTAAGGGAAGTAAGCCCGGGTGTATATGTGTGGTTGATGAAAATTGAAGTAAGCTTATGGGCTAGACATGCATTCCCTATGCAATTAAAGAATGATCATGTCACCAACAACATTAGCGAATCATTTAATAATTGGATTGGTGATTCAAGGGGCAAGCCTATTTTGACATTACTTGATCACATTAGATTTAATAAGCTAATAAGTCGAAGAGAGTCAAGGTATCAAAGAGGTAGAAAATGGAATAATCTTGTTTGCGAGAGTATTATTCCTAAGTTGAATAAGGTGAAAGATGAGGCGGTAAAGTGCCCGCTTCTAGTTGGAAGTGAATTTGAGTTTCAAGTGAGTGATGAGAACACTCACTACATTGTTAACTTAATGCATAAGAGTTGTGATTGTAGAGCATGGGATATATCTGGAATACCTTGTAAACATGCAGCGTTGGCAATAGGACACAAAATACATAACATACAATCGTACACGGATTTATGTTTTTCTAAAGACCAAGTACCTAAAAGCCTACAATCACAAAATTAAAAGGATTCCAGACGTCATGTTTTGGCATGCATTTGATGTTGTGCCTTCTTGCATCTTGCCACCTCCCAATAAATGATTGCCCAGAAGGCCCAAAAAGAATAGAAAAAAAGAGCCGGATGAGCAAGCAAGAGTTATCCCATCAAGGAAGAAAATGCACACTAAATGTGGCAATTGTGGAGGTATTGGCCACAACACGAGAACGTGCAAAAATAGGAGATTGCAGGTATTTGCAAAATTTAATTATGATGTTTTGTATTTTTCATATTACTTGAGAAATAATAAATTGTTTTTTATCATTTTCAGATGGATGATAAAACACCGCTTGCTACCTACGTTTATAGCAGGAGAAGGTCAAGTAGAGAATGAAGTAGATATCATGAAAGAAGTAAAATGATGTTATGTGGCATTAGTTTTGGGAAAGCATGATAGATAAATCATCTTAATTTTTGGTCCCAGGTGTATTATTTTGTAAGAGGGCGTATTATTTTGTAAGTGAATTATATTTTGCAAGCAGAGTTGTGTATTATCATTTTGAAAGCTGAAACACCGCTTGTTACCTACGTTGATTGCAACGCAGAGTTGTTTATTGCATGAGTTCACCAAAAATTCATTTCTAAATGTAGCAAATATTTTTTTTGCAAATATTTCTAAATTCATTTCTCGAGCTATTCAGATCAACGCATTGCTCAAGCTTTCAATGCAGAGCTATTGATGATAATTAAAATGTTCTTGAATCTTTGCTGAACTTCGGTTGAAGCAGCCAAAATTTATGGGAGCTGCGAACCGCATGAGAGATTGTTGGATTGGTCTTGCATCATCTGTCGAACGAGTTGGTGCGATAGCTTTAAGGTTGTGAATGCTCGAGAGTACTCGGGTGCATGCTCATGTTCACTTAAAAATAATAGATTGAGATGCTCATGTTCACCATTTTATAAATTCAGATTTTATTTGTCATATTTTAATTATATCCTCTTGAAAAATCTTCTTTTCCAAATTAAAACATTACAAACAATCATTTTACAACTTAAAACATAACAAACACCCTCTTCAATGATATGAAACATTACCAAGGATAGCTGGGGATATTACCAAATATTTTTGTTAATAATAACAGTTTTCAACGATATATTGGACGGAAGGGGGTAAATGTAAGCTGAGAAAACATTGACGGGAGGTAAATCAAATTTTCATAGTTTGAGGGGTGTAAACTGTGATTATGTAAACTTCCAGAGGAGGTCCAGCTAATTAACCCTATATATATATACACACACACACATAAGAGGAGACCCAAGTCATTATTAGAGGTGTAGGACTAAAAAATAAAAGAATGGCATGAGCCTTTATAATGAGTCTTTACAATGAATTTAATTCAACTCTCTCCCTCAAGATGAGAGTATATGTCGATCATTCCCAACTTGGAAATATTATCGGTGAAGTTGTCACAACTCATATTTTTGGTAAAGATATCAGCAAGCTGATCTTGGAATTGGACAAATTGTGTGCATATGTTGTCTTTATTCAAATGGTCCTTGATGAAATGCATGTCAATTTCAACATGTTTTGTTCGGTCATGTTGAGCGGGATAGGATTGTGGGCAATGTTGCTAGCAGCTATATTGTCACAATAGAGACGTATGACATTTTCTTCTTGTAGCCCCAGGTCTGCATTATAGACTGAAGCCAAAATCCCTTGCATATCTCTTGTATCCCTAATCTCTACAAATCCTTCTTGATTTTGTTTGACAGAGAAACCCATTTTGATCCAACAGGCTTTTCCCGACCGGAAGGAAAGATATTTTTCAAGTCTGGTATTAGTCTGTTGGAAAGTTAAAGAGAATAGAAGACGTGATTCATTCATCCACATAAGGGCTTTAAATAGGATTACAACATGACTCAAAAACACCAATAGCCGGTGTGGGACTAAACACAAATACACCTAAAGACTCTAATAGCCCGACATTGATCTGATAATTCCAACACTCCCCCTCAAGCTGAAGGGGGGGCCCTTCAGCTTGAACACAACAAATAACGGCAATGGAGGTAGATGATGCGAGAAAAAACATCAGACGAGCCACCCGGAGAAATTCCAAACCGGAGAATCAAGCCGGAGACAGCCACATACGACGCTGACTCACACACGATGCAGGACCCACACACGACGTGGACTCACTGAAAAACAGTCAACCAACATCACTTACACACACAACATGTGAAAGAGAACGAAAGATGTTGAGCAAGTCATCAAACGAGTGATCAGGGATAATCCGTCAGGGATAATTTGTCGTGGATAATCCGCACAAAAACGGTCCCTCACAACACGGTCCCGCACGACACGGTCTCACACGACACAACTAAATACGACTAGAACACCAACACCAGTTGCGTCCCCAACACACAACCAATCGAAAGAAAACATGAGGAGATGCAAATGACATACAACATAAGCATGGAGGCCGTACGGGACTAAGGCGAATCACGAGAAAGATCATCTGAGTCGCCCTCATCCCAAACACTCCCCCTGACGTGGAACACACATGAATATAGACATAACTAGACCAGACTAACCAAATACGAACAACAATCAAACAAGGACAATTAAAGAGTAAAGACACACAAAAACAACTAGCATGAAACTTCATTATCTGCAAGACTTCATTATCTGCAAGAGATCATCCCTCGGAAGAGGCGGTAGCAGCTGGAATTGACAGAAACCAAGGTGCAGCGGCTGAAGTAGCTGCGAACAGCAATGGGAACACCAGCATGGGGGCACTAGCAGCAAAGGGACCTCCAGCATCAAAGGGAAGCGGTGGGAAAAGCATTACGACGAACAAGAAGTTGTCGTGAGCACACCGTCGAAATGGAGAATCATCATTGTTGATGAGCTGCAATAGGAAGCAGACGGGATCTAGAAGTGGCTGTCTGGTCTCATCAAGGAAGGGAAGACATAAGGACTGGCCAGGAGCAGATGACGGTGGCAGACGGGGCAGTAGTTGAAGGGATCAAGCACTGTAGCAGTCGCACCCCCAGGAAACGAGATCGAGGGAGGAGAGTAACGGTTCCGTCGATGAGAAGAAGAGCAGGGATAGAAGCCAGATCCGACGTCGGGAGAAGAGGCGACGGGAGATGCGATCTGGAACAGTCGTCGACTGGGGAAACAGCCAAGAACGGCCTGGGATATGTCGGACGGAGAAGTCGAGACCCAGTTGCTGCCAGCGGGAGAGGAGGAATCGGCAGAAGTCTGCGCAGGCGGAAGCGTAGTCGATGGAGGTAGACGTTGCTGTCACGGCGTCAAGGAGAACCAAGGCGAGCATCGATCGCCTTGACGCTTAGGCGACAAGGCGGACGCCTAGGCGACCACAATGCGAGCAAGTCGCAAGGCGGCAATTTGCTTCAAGTTTTTTTAAAAAAACAGACTATAGACTACGGTTATTATAATAACCGCAGTCTATAGTCTACAGGCTTTAAAACTGCGGTTGTTATAATAACCGCAGTCTATAGTCTGCATTTTATAGACTGCGGTTATTATAATAACCGCAGTCTATAGTCTGCATTCTATAGATTGTGGTTATTATAACAACTGCAGTCTATAGTCTGCAATATATAGGCAGCGATTATTATAATAACCGCAGTCTTAAAGCCTGCAGACTATAGAAGGCGGTTATTATAATAATTGTAGTCTATAATCATTTATAGACGGCGGTTATTATAATAATCGCTGTCTTAAAGCCTGTCTGTCAGACTTTAGATAATGGTTATTATAATAACTGCTGTCTAAACCTCCTTTTTTTGACTTAAATCAGAATGTTTACCAAGTACCAAACTACCAAATACAAACACATAGCCACACAGATTTTTTCTTCATAGCAGTAAACAGTAGTTTCTGATATATGGGCAGTTAGCAGTAAGAAAAAACAATGTCAATCTACCAAACTAGTAAATACAAAGTACAAACACACAGCCACAAATTTTTTCTTCATAGCAGTAAGCAGTAGCTTCTGATATATGAGCAGTTAACAGTAAGAAAAAATAATGTCAATCTACCAAACAACCAAATACAAAAACACAGTCACGCAGATTTTTTCTTCATAGCAGTAAGCAGTAGCTTCTGATATATGAGCAGTTATCAGTAAGAAAAACAATGTCAATCAATAGTTCAATACAGACTTCAGAGAAAGCAACTAATCGTAGCTTCTGATATATAGGCAGTTAGCACTTAGCAGTAAGAAAAAACAATGTCAATCAGTAGTTCAATACAGAATTCAGAGAAAATAATAACAGAAAAGAGAACACAAAAAATCATAGTATAGTATTGTGGTCAAATCCAAAACGTCTCCATCCAATGCACAATAGCATATTAGCATGAATAATGTTTTTAAAAAAAAAAAAATCATAAAAGATCAACTACAATCATCATCTAGTAAGTCTTCATTGGCATTGTATGTGCTTAGTTGGTTTGAGTTGCTTGTCTTTTGCACATAATTATCTTCAATATTTTCATCATCATTGGCAAATAAAAAATGATGTAAATATTCATCACCTTCATCCAATAGTTGAGGATTAGCTCCAGCTTCACTTCGTAAATTTCGAACCCCAGTTCCACTTATATTGTTTATAAGTTATAAAGTTAAATAAAGATATAAAACATTGAATTTAATAAGAATTAAGAAAACAACCATATATTCAGAAGTGGTGCAATGGTCGACAAAAACTCTCAAGTCTTCAGCAGTAATAAAGTTATACTTGACAGGAACATTGTATCGATGCTCCAAATCAATATCTTTTACATAAGTGATAAAGAGTTTGGATTTTCAAGTTCTCCAACTTTTACCCATGCTTTTCATTAATGCATTGCGAATACCACCAATATTATCAAAATAAATCTGAAAATAATAGACAATATCAATTAAAAATTAACTAAAACACCACAGTTATGTAATCACTATTCACTAATCATTGATAACAAAAATACGTATAATTAATTCTGCTCATATTTGATCTTTAATTTGTTTATCAACTTCCTTCCATGCAACATATGTAATTGGCACATAAGAACTCACAAGAGATCTCATAAAACTCATCAATTTATTTGTCTCAGGCGACGGAGCGTGTCTATTTTATACTATTGGGTATAAATAGATGAAACCCTAGGGTTTTTTTTATGTTTCCTTTCTGAGATTAGACGGAAAAGAGTTTTCTCGAGATCCAGAATCTGCCGCCTCCATGAGACCTGATCTCGGCGCCCGCTGCCTCTCCTGGAGCAAACCTAGCAGTTTGCGGAGCAATTTTCGGAGACACGGAGGGCTTTCCATTGTCCATCCCAGATCTTATTCGACAAGGTCCTGGTGTTCTCCTCCGCTCATGTGGATACCTGTAGAGCCGCAGATATACTTTCTGCGTGAACTCAAACAAGCTTTCTGGAGCATCTTGGTTGAGTATAAACTTAACCCCTCTCAAGTATATTGTTATTTTATGCTGTGATTTTAGTTCTTGATCAATGTTTCATTGCAAAATCCAGTTTCTCTTTAGGGTTTTCTTGTACTCTATTCCGCTTGCGCACATTTGATGTGCTGTATAGAAAATCCAACAAAAATAACATAAGTTTGTATCATCTCAACACCAGGAATATGACCAGTGCTAAGTCGTTGATATACTTGAGGAAAAGGGGGATAAGCTTCGCGACAATAAGAATAGAGGTGATGATTAGGAGTGAATGTGGTGGCTGGAGTATTGGAAGGAGTAATATGCGAGGTTGCAATAGGAAGAGGAATAATGAGAGTACAGGAAGGAGGAATATGCGAGGTCGTAATGAGAAGAAGAATAGTGGGAGCGTTGATATCGATGTCTCCCCTGACAAGATCCAAAGAATTGTTCATCTTCCTGGAATGAAAGTCCATGTACAAAAGAAACGTCGAGAGAAAGGGTCGTAGCAACGATATCCTTTTGTAGTTGATGAGTAACCCACAAAAACACATTGTGAGAACGAGCATCGAATTTATCACGATTGGGTTGATGAAAATGGGACAAAACAAACACATCCAAACACGCATGATGAGAGATGAGAGGTGTGAACAATTCATTTGATAAACAGACAAGAGATAGGACAGACATATTGTAGAGTACTAGACGAAAAACGATTAATAAGAGAGGTTGTTGTAAGGGCGGCTTCACCGCAGTAGAATTTGGGGAGATTCATTGAAATGAGAAGGTATCATGTGACTTCGAGTAGGTGTTTTATTTTTTGTTTAACAACACCGTTTTGGATGGAAGTATGAATGTATATGGTTTGATGAAGGATACCATGATCAGTAAAATAAGTCTTAAAAATACCACGGTCGTCGTACTTCCCCTTATTGTCACTATGAAGGACACAAATCTTACTGCCAAACTGGGTGTCCACCAATTCGTGGAAAAGTTTAAAGCAAAAAAAACATCACTTTTCTGTTTTAATAAGTGTACCTACGGAGTATGAAAAAACAATCAATAAATGTAACAAATCAACGATGACCAGATAAAGAAGTAACAAAAGAAGGTCCTCAAACATCTATATGAATAACATCAAAAAAATCATACTTGGAGATTGTTATGACCCCGCATAACAACCGGTTCACGAGGCAACAATATGCACGATGACGGAATGAGGCAGCATAAAACAGGGCATAACATGATCTGAATCTTGTGTTTGTGAGCAAATTTTGGAAAGAACTATTTCGGCAACAGGGTACTCGTCTGTATATGAGCACAGCCCACCACCCTCAAACAGACAGACAAACATAGGTGCTTAATCGGTGGGTCAAGACGTACTTGCGATGTTTTGTGATGGACGTGCCCCGCACCTAGACCTGTTGGCTTCATTGGGCCGAATACTGCGACAACATCTCCTACCACACTGCAAGTAAACTCACTTTGTTTGAAGTTGTATACGGATGCTCTGCCTCGACCTTGGGGACATATGAAGTGTAACATCCGTAAGATTTGACGAAAAAATTTATTTTTAATTATAGGGTCAAATCGCGAAGGATTTTGATCGAGGCAGCGCGTCGTCGAGGTACAATATTAGTGTGTCGCATTTTATTTTATTAAGGTTACGCAACACATTAATTTTTTTTATTTGCATACGGAATTAGTGTGAGTGGCACTTTAGAAGAGGGGCGCGTATAGAAATTTCTCACATCTTTGAGTAGAGAGAGGGGTGGGATCACCCCAGCGGTTATTATAACCGTAATTGATTGTTGCCGAGAGACTTAAGCCTCAACCTGTGAACTGTATACCCTATATTTCATTTTCACGGGAGAAAAACCGCACGCCTCCGCCGATTCTCGCTGCTCCTGCAAACCGCGAACCCATCTCCTGCTTCCCAGCGTGCGCTCCGCATCTCGCTGCCCTAACGTGCCTGGTTTCCCCTCCGATTCTCAGAGCCGGCCTTTCCTTCTTCCTCTACAGGCGCCTGCATGTCCCCTCCTTCCTTCCTTGGTCGTGGAAGAACCGGCTTCAACACTAACCGGTGGAATCAAGAGTGTCGAAGTTCGTTTTGGTTCCGGTGAGTTTTGTTTCTCTCTAGTCTTCCTTCATGGAAATCCTTTTATTGGAAGTCAACCCTAATGTTTTTCGCATTTCTCCCCTTGTCCTAGTTAGAGTTTGGAGTTCTAAATCCACCGCTAGTCTGGTGTTGGGCGCGTTGTGAGCCTTAGACGCTCTCACATAGAGGTAATACATTTAGTTTGGTTATTTTGCGTTCACCCTAACCAAAATTTATTGAGATTTTCTTACCTAAAACCCTAAGGGGAAGAATGCGTATTTTAGGTGTTGCTTGGATTGCAGATTTTGGTGGCCTCGAGGCAAGGCTTCAGAAGTTCGCAGTAGTCAGTTTCTCCTTCGGAAAGGCAAATGTCGCCGCGCCGAGTGTACGAGCGCCGCACCACCACTGTAAGGAATTCTAATTCTTTTTAGTTAGACATATCAAGAAAATTATTTTATGCACACACGTGTAAACTTTGTACGAGCATCATAGTCAAGCACATAAAAGTGTTGCGGTGGGAAAAAGGTCGCGGAATTAGTTGTAGGGTAAATCCTTTTCCAAGACCCTAATAGCCAGATCACATATGCTAGCGTTAGGTACAAAATCTTACACGTTTACGCAAGTGTGAGAATTTATCTAAGTTAGTGCGTGAAATTCCCTTCTAACCGACCATAAGAAAAGCAAGGGTCACTCAGTAATACATCAAGCGATGTCCCAAGCAGAGTAGCATTAGACCGAAAAAGGGTCAGTAAGCACACATAAGTCTCCACGTGCTAGGTAGGGGCGCACTACCTTTCTCATATGGCATATGAAATCCTATGAGTAGTAGAGTCTTAGGAGTTGACTCCCCTTTGAAAAAGTTAGTAGATTCGAGACCGTGTCCGCGCGACACCAGAACAATTGAGTTCGTCAGATGGTCTCGGGACGTCAGATTTCAGTTGCGCGTTAGGAGCTACTCTGTCTGGAGTCTTTCAAGTAGAAGTGCAGAATAGAAGCCACCTACAACTCAAGCATAAATCTGACGTGAGACAACGCACTAGTTAGTGAACGTCGGGGCTTGGGTAAATATAATGAAAGTTCATGAACGTAGAACGAGTAGGTCTGTTGACCAGGAAGCATTGTAAACGCATGCATATCATCTAGCATAAAGATTTTAAAGAACAAAACTATTTTTCAAAAGGGCATGCATTCATCATTTAAAAAAAAGTTTTTTGTGTCACTAGTAGAAGTTATTTTTCCTTACTCTGACCCCTCGTGGGCAATGTTTTTACAGGTGACCCAGGTGGGAAACTACGCATAGGATGAACATCTTTGTGGTGTCAGTTTGTAGCTGTTTTCCCTTTTCAGTTTTCTCTCATTCAGTATACAGTTGTACTTTGAACATTGTATTTGGTTAATATTTGGAATATCATGTATCAGACTTATTGTGTTACTTCAGATTTACAGTACTTTCGTCTTAATTCATGTTTAGCGGCTCTGTGAATCCAGTATACAGGTATGTGTTTACCCTTAGTTTTCCTTCATAGCTTCCGTTGTAAGTCTAAAATTTTTAGTTGCTTCTACGTTATACCTGTTGTGTACTAGTTTTGATATTGTTTCCTAGTTCTCTTTATATCGCTGACCCGGCTGGATGGCTGATTATTGTAAAACTGGGAAGAGGTGTTACATGAAGCAGAGGGCATGTCACTACCTGCTATTGATCATGTGTTGCGCGATCGGAATCGTACCATTGCCCTTCTGTGTGAAAACCTCCTGGCCGTTCAAAATAGAATGAAATTTCAAGCATATAAACACCAAACGGAACGAGAATTCGTAGTCGGAGACGAGGTCTTCCTCAAGCTTCAACCCTACAGGCAAACTTCCGTGTCTCGGAGTACGAACCAGAAGTTAGCACCGCGCTTTTATGGGCCCTTCGAAATCATCCAGAGAATGGGACTAGTTGCATATACCTTGGCCCTGCCAGAGGGATCGCATATTCACCCCACCTTCCATGTATCCTTGCTGAAAAATAAGATCAGGGACACGGTACAGGTGTGTCCTACTCTGCCAGAAGCAACCCACGGTGGGAAACTGCGACAGCTCCCAGAGGAGGTACTGCTCACCAAATGGAAGAAGTGTGGTACCGAGTACCGCTAGGAAATCCTCCTCAAATGGAAGAATTTATCGGTAGAGAACAACACATGGGTCGATCTGCTCGAGTTCCGAGAACTTTTTCCAGACTTCCATCTTGAGGACAAGCTGGCTGCTCATGGAGGAGGGAATGTTATGACCCTGCATAACAATTGGTTCACGGGGCAACAGTACGCCCGACGGCGGAAGTAGGCGGCACAAAGCAGGGTTGAACCTACAGGTTCAGCCCTCCCAAATTGAACCGCGGCGGCTTGGGGCTGAACCTGCGGGCTTAATCCTCCTGGGGGGAAGGGGAGGTCGCTCCCCTCTTGGCCCAGAGGTATAAATACGTCTATGGTTTGTTCCATTAAGGCATCAAGAACTCTTCAGGTATTTCCCCCTCTTTATCTCAAATCCTAATCTCAATTTCTTTCTTCCTCCTCTATTCTCTACTATTCTCCACTACGATCATAACAGAGATGATATACAAAATTGTTCATACACTTCGATAAAATAGGAAACATCTTAAGGAGTAATTTGTAGATGGAAGTCCTAGATATTAATGACACCATCGTACATCCGCAATAGAGGGAGCAGGAGTACTAGAGAGAGCTTAGTGGGCAGAACAGTCCAAGATATATAGGTCCTCACAGTTCCTACCATTGTCAATGCACGGCTTCGTTGTCGGATCCTGAAAAATACAACCATCAGGAAGTAACGTCATTAAGTTTAAGATAAAGTCAAACGACTAATATATAGTAAACTACTAGGAAATGTAAGAACATGTAAAACAAATGTGAGGGGTATGGTAGAGGAACATAAGATAGTTCCTTTGCTGGCTATAGAAGAGGAGTCATTGACAGTGATAACTTTATCATGACCAAGAGGGAGTGTATGAGGTAAAACCTAGTGATGCCTCTGTCATATGATCAGTTGCACAAGAGTCGATGATCCACTCGGATTGGATGGAGGAAGAGGATTGTGCGCTTGGAGGTCCTAAGGTGGCGAAGGCAGCAGCGGAGGGGGGATCTGAGAATGCAGTAGACGTCATATAGCATCGAGATATTCAGTGGAAAAACTTCGGAGAGAAGCTTCCCAGTATTAGCATCAGTGGTATGGGCAGTGATATGATGATTATGCTGGCGAGGACCACCACGTCTACGACTACTATTATTCTCCCGTACAAGGGCCTAGAAGATGGGATTAAAGAGACTCTAGTAAAGATTTTGAAAGAGGGCGTTGGGCCTTACAAAACTTTACAAGGTTGCAGGCTTGCAGCTCTACCTGATATGGTTAGTAAAACACATCAAGTTCCTCTAAGTAAATAAGACTATTTCCCGGCTAAGCCCTTCAGGCCAAGGTACCTCTTTACATTGGTCCAAGCTACCTCTTTACATTGGTCCAAGCTAATTAAGAAGTTCCTAGGTGTGCTCAGCGCTATAGTAACTCAATCCATCCACAATGTTATTCAGGAACATTATCAACATGATATAATGTATAAAAGATAGTCTTAGCAAGATATTTACCTGAAATACAGTATTATGAACATAATCTGAAACAGCAGTTCAGCAAGCATATATAAAAAAAAAGTCGGTTCAACTTCAGTTGTGGCTGAAGGAAATCCTAGTCCACAGGATGTTGTCATTCAAAAATTATTGATTTACCCGAATGTGATTGAGGATGTGGTCCATTTGTACCTAATTTGGCTGAGTGCAGAACTTGCAGGTTTTCATCTATTTTTGTAGTGACAGCTTTGTGGTCATTCCGCAACACTGACATCAGGTAAAAAATGATGGATTAATGATTAGGGATCAAGTAACAGAGGTAAAATAATAGAGCCTTTCACTTCCAAGCTAAACAATAAAATAACAGAGCACGTGACTCTTGTGTCTGAAAAATTCAACTAAGGTGAAAAAAAGATTTAAAAAGAAAATATTATAAAGGTCAACAGATGATCAATTTAATCAATTCTAACAAACAACTCATATAAAAAGTGTGGATAACTAAAAAAGAAAGAGTACTCCTGTTAATGCAGACTATGGGAAGGATTGATTATAATTAAAGCATCAGTTTTCATAGAAAAAATTTGTATTAAGAACGTTGGGGCATAAATCATTCTAACATTGTGATACACATATATGTCAATTAAGAGACGAAATCGGATCCGCCATCATGGCATATTGGGACCACCCCATTAATCACAAAGTAATATAATGAAATATTTTGATAATATGTCATGTCATAATTATGGGTTATTATTAATAGGAAATAGACTGGAGTCCTTAATGTCATTAATATATATGGAAATATCAAGAATAGTATTTACTAGGGAAGTCTTTATTATTAGTAATTATGAGTCTGTTACGGGCCTACTACCGTACAGTGGTAACTCGCCGGAATAATGATTGGAGGCGGAGAAGATGGCGGTGGTGGAGGATACCGTGGAGCCGGAACCGTGGCTGCCTAGGCGGGGTTGCTCGTTAGAGGAGAGAGCCGCAAAGATCTCACATTCAAAAGATGGAAACTAGAATTATTTCTTGCTTCCTTCCTACAACACATCCAATGCATTTATACAGGCTACAACATATAAGAAGATAAAACACTAATGATGACACCTAATATCAGACCCGGGGCTCGAGACTCCTACATAATGATAACAACTAGAAACCTAGATAATAGAAATAATTATAATAATACGCGACAAGTAACATCTCATCCGCCATTAAAATCGAGCTTGCTCTCAAGCTCGAATTCCACGTGGTGACCGGAGCATCTAACAGCTTGATCTCCCGTCATAACAATGCATGATATCGCGTAGCGACGGCGGCGGCGAGTAGGGGCGGCGCCGTTGGAAAAACGAGCGACGTAAGTAATGACTTCGGCAAGATCGGTGGAGCGGTTAGGATCAGCAACAACAAGTAGGTCAGGGAAGCGAGGACCGGCAGAAGGAATGAATTTGTAGGCAGTGAGGTGACCGTCGGGGTAGGCAGAGCGATGGTCGGCGGAGCAAGTGCTGGCGAAAAGGAGATCATGATGTCTGATGAAGGTGTCCTAAGGTGGGGTGGTACCTCCACGACAGGTGATGGCAGAAGGGCAATTACCGCTAAGAGCGGTGGCACGTCAGCGACCGGTGCAGATGGCGACTGCACAAAGAGAGGTGGCGGTGGAAGCAGCAGGGACACGGGCTGCGACAGAAAGACGGTTGTCGGATTCTTAATGTGGTGGAGTGTCGGCATTCCAAAGGCGTGCATCCATGGAGGTCGTGAAATCATGTAGCATCGAACAAAGGGCATCCACATCGGCAACACATAGTAACATTTCTGAAATAAATAATTAATTAATCCACTTTACAATTAATCAACTTTAAATAGATATGTGGTGTACTATCTGCCAAAAAGAAATTAATTGGGGGGAAGAAGGGGCCGGCTGTCAGCAGATGTAGTTGGGGTGGGGACTGTCAAAAGGAAGGTGGCTAGATGCAGATTTAATAACTAATAAATTAATCAAGGAATGTTTAATATATTAGAAAAAAAAATGGGGCACGATGTGACTTTGCTGGGCTCACAAGAGGAAAAGGCTAGTGTCGGCTGCAGGGGGGCTCGAGGAAAGTGAGAAGGCGCGCAGAGGTATGAGCTCAAGGACTGCAGTTGGAGGAGGAGCAACAGGCGCGAAAGCTTGCGGACGGAAGACGTGAGCTGGTCTCCGCGGGATGAGAGGATGGCGTGACCGCGTGGGGAGAATCATGACAGGAAATTGGATGGGCTCGGCGTCGAGGGAGCAGGGGATGTCGTCGATGATGCTTTTGGGTGTAGGGAGAGCAACAGTGGTCGGCGGTAGTGCTGGTTTGTCGATAGTTGTCGCTGACGAGGTTGCGCCGGGGAGAAGAGTGTCGATGCAGGACGGCTTGAAGCAGGAGGGCAGCGACTCTGTCGGCTGTTGGGCGCGGCACGGGATCGTATGTTAGACCCGTGGAGGCTACTGCTAGTTGGTGTCGACGGGCAAGGAGACTGGAGGAACTGTGTGTGAGGCAATACAAAAGTTAGGGACGGATTCTTGGAGCTTGATGGAATGGTGTTGGAGGGATGTTGGCGTGCTTCGGCGGAAGAGGACCGAGTGGCTCTGATACCAAGTTGTTACGGGCCTACTACCGTACAGTGGTAACTCGCCGGAATAGTGATCGGAGGCGGAGAAGATGGCGATGGTCGAGGATACCGTGGAGCCAGAACCGCGGCTGCCCAGGCGGGGTTGCTCGTTAGAGGAGAGAGACGCCAAGATCTCACATCCAAAAGATGGAAACTAGAATTCTTTCTTGCTTCCTTCCTACAACACATCTAATGCCTTTATATAAGCTACAACATATAAGAAGACAAAACACTAATGATGACACCTAATATTAGACACAGGGCTCGAGGCTCCTACATAATGATAACAACTAAAAACCCAGATAATAGAAATAATTATTATAATACACAGAGAGTCATTGTCGGATGTGACCATAAGGCCAATTTAAGATTGTCATGTATGTATAATGCTCTATTTGGGATGGTTGTGGATACAAGGAAAATAGTGGCAGAAACATGTGGTGGGATTGGAGTTGCCAGGAACTTCTGGTAAGAAAACCTATAGACTATTTGGAGAATCTCCATTTTCAATGTTGTTCAAAATGTAGAGGGGGGCTTTAGGGGGACTAACTAACAAGAGTTTGGCAGGAGCTTCCTCCCTGGGGAATCAGCCTCAAGAGTTTCTCTCAAATTTGCATCATTAGTTTATGTTTTAATACAAACTTCTTTTTGCTTCTGTGATATCCCCTTCTTCCCCCCACCTCTCAATATTTTCAATTAGTAACAATGTTTCGAGTTGTCACACTCTCTCCCCTGCCCCTGCATCGTGGGCACCAAAGTGTTGATCAGTATAACCCAGCTCCTCAAGCAAATATGTGCCACCATTCACAATCTCAATGTCAAGTTTGACAAACTCGACAGATTCATGTCTTACTACAACATCACCACTAAAACCACACCTCAAAATTTGGTATCTGATAACCCTTGCCGTCCACCTCATGACTTTCACTGTACCCCAACAAAAAGTTACCAAATGATCCTGAGCCAACTTCCCCAACCAATATTTCCATTACAACAATTGTGAATTCCTTCCCCAAGCTCGGATTCAACATCCCCGACCGCACAACACCTCTGCTCTTCACAACAGCCAAGTACTCAGCCACAACCCTCCTTATACTTCTACAGTTTTACTCCCTCCACCAGGAGCAACGCCCAACCACCTGCACATATCCTCAATCTTCCCTTTAAATACACCAACACCACCCTAATCCTTCTGGGCAACCTCCAAACCGGCCTCTCCACCACAGTACTGTCAGCCCCAAACACTCAACCAAGGCACACTCTGCATCCCAAACTTTATCGTCCCCATTACATAAACCACACCAACCTTAATTCCATTTTCCCCCAATCCTAAGACCATGCTTCCTACGCCGAACATTACTTCCTCGTGTATTTCTATGTTGCTCAAACCACCTTTAAGGTCCAGTTCACAGTCCACTTTGGTAGCATCGTCCTTCATAACATCGATCCTAGCCACCTCCGCTCAACTCAACGCTTCCAGCAGCTCGCCCCACCCCTCTCCTATGGAATCCAATAACCCATGGCCACCAAAAGAGAACTCCCACTGTCCACAATCCATTATAGCCCCTTCAACGCCAGCCACCCTTTGTTTCCCAATTGGTAACAAGAATTCACGGACATATCTTAAAACACACTAAAAATCAAACCTACAATTCCTCAAGCGTTTACAATATTATTGATCATCACTGTAGAAATGGAGAAAGCCAACCTTGTATATACGTCCACTTGGTACAAATACAATGAATGAGTACATATATATAGATGAGAGAAAGAGAGAGGAAAGTCCTATACACAATGTGGGACTAAAGAGAGGAGAGAAAAAAACAATAAATGCTATACAAATGGGCCTAGTTTAAGTGGGCTTTTCCAACACTCCCCCGCAAGCTGGAGCGTATAGGTCATATGCACTCAGCTTGGACAAACACTGGTAGAACAGGGTACTTGATAAGGCCTTTGTGAGGATGTCGGCAACTTGATCAGTTCCTGTAACATGCTTCAATTCAAGTTTCTTCAACTGAACCTTCTCACGAACAAAGTGACAGTCAACTTCGATATGTTTTGTGCGCTCATGAAACACCGGATTCTTTGCGATGTGTATGGTGGCTTGACTATCACAAAATAGAACAGCAGAGGAGGGGAGTTTTACTCCCAGATCAGTAAGGAGACTTTCAAGTCATGTGAGTTCTGAGACAACCGAGGCCATCGATCGGTATTCAGCTTCTGCAGAGGAACGGGCTACCACAGCTTGTTTCTTACTCTTCCACGTAATAAGATGACCACCAAAATAAGTACAGAACCCACTAGTTGACCTTCGATCATCCAGGGAACCCGCATAGTCGGCATCAGAATAGGCAACCAATGCGGGAGCAGAGTCGAAGGTTTTGTAAACCAGCCCTTGACCCGGAGCTCCCTTAAGGTATCGAAGAATCCGTTCAACCGCTTGGAGATGAGAAGCCCGGGGGGCATGCATGAACCGACTGACAACCCCAACTGCAAACGATATATCCGGCCTTGTGACTGTTAGATAGATCAACTTGCCCATAAGGCGTCGATAGTATTCCGGGTTCGGAAGTAGCAAATCGTCATCCGAAGCATGAGCGCATAGTTTGTGATTTGCCTCCATCGGGTTACAAGCTGGCTTGCAACCAGACTGACCAGCATCTTTGAGAAGATCGAGACAGTACTTTCGTTGGGAGAGCACCAACCCGTCCGGCCGCCGGGCGATCTCGAGACCAAGGAAGTAGCGAAGTTTCCCCAGGTCTTTTGTCTGAAAAACAGTGCTCAGATGTTGTTTGACGTCTTGAATCCCCTTTGAGTCATCCCCAGTGAGAAGGATGTCATCAACATAAACCAGCAGAAGGACGGTGCCAGTGGCCCAGTGTCGGGTAAAAAGGGAGAAATCTGCAGAACTCCGAGTGAACCCCATGTCCCGAACCACCTTGCTAAACTTGTCAAACCACGCCCGAGGGGACTGTTTGAGACCATAAATTGACTTTTTGAGAAGACATACCCGAGACTCCCCCGTGGTCTCAAACCCGGGCGGTTGGCGCATGTAGACGGTTTCCTGAAGGTCGTCGTTCAAAAAGGCGTTCTTGATATCAAGCTGATGAAGGGGCCAGTGGCGGTGCACCGCGACGGAGAGAAGAACACGGACAGTGTTAAGCTTGGCCACCGGAGAGAAGGTTTCCTCATAGTCGAGGCCCTCCTGTTGTGTGAAGCCACGACCCACAAGACGGGCCTTCAGTCGGGCAATAGTTCCATCCGGAGCATGCTTGATGACGAACACCCATTTACACCCAACAGGGTGCTGATCGGGAGGTAAGGGAACCAAGACCCAAGTCTGGTTGGCCCAGAGGGCCGTCATTTCTTCGTCCATGGCAGCCCGCCAGCCAGGATGGTGAAGCGCCTCCTGCAAAGAGTTAGGGACCGAAACAGAGGATAATGAGGTGGCAAAGTGAAGAAGAGAGGGAGAGAGGCGATGGAGAGAGACGTAATTCGCCATTGGATGAGTGGTAGAGACGGGAGCCGGAGCAGCAGGGAGCAGAGCACCAGAGGGCGAAGCCGACTGCAGAGGGGCAACGGGATGAGGAGAGCGACGAGAATAGACCCGGATAACCGGTGGTGGTGGACGGACAGGAGGTATGGAAGGCAGAGAGGATGAGGAGTGATGAGCAGGAATGACAGGACGAACGACGGGATCTGGACTCAGAGCGATATCTAGAGCAGGGAAGAATGGAATATTTTCACGGAAAGTTACGTCAGCCGAGACAGTAACCTTGCGGGTAGCAGGCGAATAACATACATAACCCTTCTGAGTGCGCGAGTACCCCACAAAGATATGCTTGGTGGCACGAGGGTCCAATTTGTCTGTGGAGGGACCGAGGTGGTGAACGTAGCAGGTACACACCAAACACCCGTGGAGGAACGGGAAAAGGCGGAGTTGTGGGAAAGAGGAGGCTGAAGGGAGTAGCATACTGGAGGACGGAGACGGGAGGCGGTTGATGAGAAAGCAAGTCGTGGAGAGCGCGTAGTTCCAGTATGGTTTGGGAACCTGCATTTGAAGCATAAGGGAGCGAGCGACATCAAGAAGGTGACGATTCTTGCGCTCGGCGACACCATTCTGTTGTGGAGTGTACGGGCATGAGGTTTGGTGAAGAATGCCGAACTCAGAGCAGAGAGTGGCAAAGGTATGGCTGGTGTACTCCCGTGCATTGTCAGTACGAATAGTGCGAATAGGCGCAGAGAACTGAGTGCGAGTCTCAAGTATGAAAGCCCGGAATACGCGGGGAAGTTCAGAGCGATCCCGAAGGAGATATAACCACGTCATGCGAGAGTAATCATCAATAAAAGTAAGAAAATATCGATGGCCAGAAATACTAGTAAATTTGTACGGACCCCATATATCGGAGTGTACTAAAATAAAAGGAGCGGAGCTCCGAGTACAATGAGGAGGAACGATGAACGGGGCTGTTTGCCCAAAATACATGTGTCGTAGCGAAAAGCAGGGAGAGTAACATCAGGAAGAGCCTTCCGGAGGACTGGAAGAGGAGCATGTCCCAGACGGCGATGCCAATCTGAAGAGGAGATAGATGCGAGGACAGTGGGAGAGAGAGGTCGTCAAGAAGATAGAGCCCATTCTGCAGCCGTCCTCTACCAATGATAGTCCGCGTCTGCTGATCCTGTATGAGAAAAGAAGAAGAAGAAAATGTCACGGAGTAATTAGAATCAATAGTAAGGCGACCAACAGACAGTAAATTGAAAGGAGAGCCCGGAACATGTAGAGCCGAGCGCAGGAGGAGAGAAGAGGTGAGTGAAATATCAGCACATCCAGAGACTGCAACCGATGCCCCATTAGCGACAGTAATGTACTTCGGGTGAGGTGAAGACAAGTACTGAGCCGGCCTAACAGAGGTGATATGATGAGTGGCACCAGAATCAAGGATCCAGCGCGTGCCAGAGGATAGGCAGGCGATACCTTCATTGGAGATAGAGGCAGCAGAGGCAACCGAGGCAGGCGGACGGCTGAGCAGGCCATGAAGATGCTGGAGCTGAAGACGAACCTCGTCGAGATCAGTACGAGGGGAAGCAGAGTCGGTAGTAGCAGCAGAGGCGTGCGGACGAGGAGGTCGGCCATGTTTGCGATAGCATGTGGCCTCAAGATGTCCATCTTTACCGCAGAACGAGCACTTAGGCCTAGACCGGCCACCACGACCCCGGCCGCGAGAGTCAGAGCGGCCGCCATGGGCAGAAAAGGGGAGAGGCAATAAGGGAGCTGGTGCCTGTTGAACAAGGGCCGGAGAAGGAAGTCCGGGCACATCCGGAGGCGGGGAGACTTTGAGAAGCATTGAGCACACATCGGAAAAAGATGGTGTAACGGTAGAGGAGAGGATGTGAGCCCGGACACTGTGAAGATGAGGCGGTACCCGGGCCATCATCATGGCGATACCCACAGCTTCCTTTTGGGTACGTTGAGCAGCAAGATCTAAAGTCGGAGGCTGATGGTGGATCCAAGCCTCAACCAGAGACCGGGCCTGAGCAACAAAGGACGTCAGGTCAGTTGCGCCACTGCTATCAAGGGCCTGGAGAGCAGTGATGATGTCATATAGATGGTGGAGACTATCTTTGCCAGAGTAGAGGGTGTGGATCTTGTCCCACATGCCTTTGGCCGTCTCATGATACATGGTCAGGCGATAAGATTCGCCATCAAGAGAGTTGAGAAGCCAAGTCTGCACACGACCATCATTGCATAACCATTCCTCAGTAGGGTTAACGATAACGGGCTGAGTCAAGTGATGAAGGAACCCCTTTGACTGCAGGACACGGCGAACCGAGTGTGCCCATTCCACAAAGTTCTTCTTGCCAGTGAGAGAAATTGTATAATAAAGCTCGCGAAGAGAGTCGGGCGTCAGGACTTCCTGGAGAGGAGGAGGGAAGGTCAGCGAGACGGAGACTGACCGCCGAACATGCCGGCAGAGTCTGGAGGTGTAGACATGGGGGGCGAGGAGAGAGAGAGAGACAGGCGAGGAGAGACGAAGACGCGGACTGGATGAGGCGCGGCGAGCTGGAGGAGGCCGCGGCGGACTGGAGGAGGCAGCAGCAGACTGGAGGAGGCTGCGGTGAGCACAGACACCTCAGCAAGGAGCGGGCTATGAGAGGCCGCGGCGGATTGGATAGGCCGAGGCGGACTGGATCAGACCGCGGCGGACTGGATCAGACCGCGGCGGACTGGATCAGACCGCGGCGGACTGTAGCGGGCTGAGAAGAGAGGACAAGCCGGGAAGCACAAGCACGTCGCGGGAACAAGAGAGCGACCGCAGCGGGCTGGACCAGTTCGCAAAGACTGAAAAATCGCAGAGAGGCGAGCCCGCGGCGGACAGGGAAAAGAACTTGGCCGCCTGAAGAGGAAGGAGAGCAGCAGCAGACAGGAGAGAAGTGCGGACAGAAGGAGGCCGCCGCGCTTACAGCGGACGAAAGGGAGCAAGAAGAGGAGGCGAATACCGAGTTCGCAGCGGACAGAAGGAGACCGCGGAGCTAGGGATCGAGTTCGCCGAGGTCGCGCCGGACAAGAAGAGGCCGAGGACTATGGAAGCAGTGGACCCCACAGGATCAGAGAGAGGGCTATAAAGAGGGGCCTGAAGAGGAGGGAAGAGGAGGGAGGAGAAGTGTTCCACGGGATGAGAGGAAGCGGTTTGGACAAGGAGGCCGCAGGGGTGATGCGACTAGGAGGCGCGGACACACAAATGCAGGCCGCAGAGACCGCAGGCCGCAGGGCGGATAGAAAAGGGAGTCTGCAGGAGTCCGGAACCTGGATCTGATACCATGTAGAAATGGAGAAAGCCAACCTTGTATATACGTTCACTTGGTACAAATACAATGAATGAGTACATATATATAGATGAGAGAAAGAGAGATGAAAGTCCTATACACAATGTGGGACTAAAGAGAGGAGAGAAAAAAACAATAAATGTTATACAAATGGGCCTAGTTTAAGTGGGCTTTTCCAACAATCACCAATCACTCCTACTATATATATCTATATCTATATTTATATCTACATTTATATATATATATATTATAATTCTCAGACCTCCATTCTAAACAAAACTATTGATGTAGGCCGAGCGGGCCAAAATTGTGTTTGCGCACAAAATCAAACTCGTCGTTATGAACCTTTAAGAAATTTCGTTAATTAAGTCCAGGCTCTCGGTGAAACTCTCACTTATTTACAATCGAACCTTCCACGAGAAGTAATACATCCTCAGCAAATCTACAATAATAATTTACGAAATTAATGAAATTAAAAGCAATAAGAATGTAGAGACAAGCTTAGAGATATTTAATTGACTGCATAAATTTAATACAAACGAATTGGAGTAAGGGGGGATACAGAAAAATACGCGGGGAGGTATCCTTTCCTAAGTTCACCACACAGCGGAGGATGAACACCCGTCGTCGTTGGTAGTCAGAATAGAGGGTCGAAGGTCGACAACACAGACAGAGACGTTACAACCTTCAGAGGTCGCCAGATGGGAGGCGGGGTCAACGGCGACAAAACAGCAGTCGGTGATGAAGGTGTGCTGGTGATGAAGTCACGCTTGGAGGAGGCCCGCGGCAGATGAGTCGCGGGGAGGAGCTCTCGGATGTCGTTGGTGGCTAGGTGATGGAGATCGACAACATTTGGGCCATTGGATAGAACGATCGGAGACCTTGATACCTATTTTTCTACTAATTCCGCATGTTCAACACGAAAAATTGCCTCTCCACCAACAAATTCCAAATCATCTTCAAAAGAAATGATACAACAAAAATGAAAGAGGAATCCAAGGATTGATACACATGTGATTGGAGAAAGAACTGATGTAGCAACCAACACGGCAAATGTATCGTAGAAGAAGCTACTTCGATATATGACATGTCAACGGATCAGATAACTCGAGAAGATCTTAGTAGTTAAAGAGGAGAAATGTGGCTCATTCATCGGTGGGGATGGAGGGTTTACTTCGTCATAGAAGATCTCGAGTTGGAGGAGCCTTTTGCTAGTGAAATGGAGGAGATCACCGAAATCGGGGATTGTGTAAGTGCCTAACACATTATAGGCTTTAAAGCAACAAATTAAAGAACGAGAAAAGAGAATTAACTCAAGGAATTGTGAGCAATGAGAGCTGAGGACACAGAGAGAACGAGGAGGGTAGTATTGCAGTGAACACAAGGACAAGTAATCGGCTAGCCGCACAAAAAACCTAGCCACAAGGACAAGTAATCGGCTAGCCGCACAAAAAACCCCAGACACAAGAACAAAGTAACAATATTACATACATCCATAGGCATGAGGTAGTCTGCCAACCTTGAAGTCAGAGGCTCAAAGACACAGCCTTGCAGCCAACAAGCCCCCGACCAGCCACCCACCCCTCCCCCCAAAAAAGTAAACCCTACCACAAGAATCCCTAGACACAACAGCACAAAGTCACAATATCCTAATTCACCGTCACAATTTCACTAAGCCAAGAAGGGAAAGAAGAAAGCAACAAAAGAGAAAGAGAAATAGAGAATGGGAGAAAGTGAGAAAACCCTGAGGCATAGTAATCCGAGAATGTGAAGAAGAAATCATCTAAAGAAAGAGAGATGATCGTGAACCGGCTCAATCCAATCCAAGCTCGGCTTGAGATCAGATTGAAAATACCATTGAGCCAAAAATAATGTTGTGGCTTGAATGAGTGGATCGACATGCTCTATATGAGCTTGATCTGAGCCAAACATCAAGCAGATCAAGTTTTCTTCGATCTTCAAGCCCTTGTAACAGTCTTACTTATGAATATTACTTTGCAATAAATTTTGAATCATGTAAGATACATATTTCCTACACACTCTTCTCCTTGATTGTCACTTTATATTCTCATTAAAAAAAAAACTTTCTTTCTAATCCTTTACCTTTTTCACTTCTAAATACCTACCAATAATGATTTTCAACTCAATAAACTTCCAATGTGATATATATGTTATTCCTTAAGAATGAAATTAATTCCACCATGCAAACACATAAACAGAAATAGGCTTACATTTTCAAACAAGAAAAATCATTTTTTGTAATAGAAGTATAGAACAATACTTCTCATACCCATTTTATTGCACCTGTAAACTTCCAAGCTTATATGAGACAAAAAACAATCTAAACAATGAAAAATATTCCACAAGCTCATTTCCATACAACAACCACAACCTTAGGTGCCACTCACATTTATCTTGTTTATGATGTACAATGACACAATCAAAAAAAGTGCATAAACGATGTCCTTAATCATAATTGGTGTTGTCCTGCACAAGGAAAAAAAACAGAAACTCCAGATACAAACATGGTCAGGAGTGAAGAGATTTTCCAGAAGCAGCAAGACATTTTTATATTCTATATAACGCAAATGCACAAAACAAATGGTGTAGTTTTATACAGAACAGTTTCTTTGTTTTAAAAATATTTCTTGCATTCCTGATACACTGGTGTTTCCCCCAAACAGTCATGAGAAGCATTTTTCATAAATAATACGTGCAAGAAAATGGTCCAAAAGCAGGAGAGGAAATTCATGGTCATACCAAGAAGACGAGCACGCTGCGCTCGAATGGAAGGAATATCAACATCTGATCGGGGGAATCCCTGGAGTAGCCAATCCACATGTTTTTAATAAGGCGCAAAGACATTAAAAGGGAGTTACTCGTGAGGACTGATAGATCGAGCAGGAGAATTGTTGTAATACCTCGGCGTCGACGAGATTGCCGGAGATTCCTGGTCCGCCTGGGGATGAGAGCTGCGCGATGATTGCATTCATCTCTGCCTCCATCGAAGCTCGATCATCCATTAAAGACAGTGTCGCCGCCTTCAGATTCGTCGCCACCATCTTCAACGCAGTTCGACTCCCTCTTCGCAGATTCGTAGCGCACTCGAGAGATCAGTATTCTCTCCCCTTCGGGCTTTAAATGGAGGTGTCATACATTCTCCCTTATTTTGCTTTATTAAAAGAAAATTATAAAATAATGGGATTAGTGAACCCCATCAGCCAGAAATAAATCTGAATCCTAAAATGAATAATCATTCTCTTCATTTCATATTTATTCAAGGTGCAAATAAGAAAACGATAAGTGTATCCCCACACTCTGAATAATTGGGACTTCACAAGCTCCAAATATATCTCATGCGATTAAGGTCAGTTTGGATCAGTTCCATCTAAAATTAAGGTCTGATTCATGTGATCGTATTGACCTATGAAAATAAGTCATACCAAACACAACCTAAGAATCCATTCATATTTATTCAGTTCTGACTTTTGCAAGTCGGAACTGATGAATGCACCTAAACCGAAAAGGTCAGATAGGTTCCGATTTGATTCTCAATTCTACTCATGCTTCATAATTTTTTTCATATATGCTCTAATATAAATAAACATTCCAAAGTATTGAGCAATTAATTTGCAGAGTCATATACATCATATTAATGAAAAGTTCAGTTTAAAGCGTGCTCAAAATATGAACTTGAAAAAACATATGATGTTGAGTCGGAGAATGAATTACTAGTAATAATAGGTTTCAGCGATTCTAAAATTCTAAAGGTTTAATTTTAATTATCGGTTCTGAGTCGGTTCTAGAGCAGTAAAACCTCACCGAATTGAACGATTCGGTTCTGTTTTTTTGGATCTGAAACTGAACCGATATCCATGAGAACCGATCCAAATCATGGGACTCAATCCGATTTCAGTTCGGTTCTCGATTCTTGAATTATCTTGACACATCACTTTGCATCTTTTAAATATTTGTATTTTACACTTTGCGTTAACTTTAAATTTTGATATTTTATACCCTTGAAAAAGAACAAGTTTAATAAGTTTGTTAGATATTTAATTAATATGTTTGCGCATGTCGAGACCGACTCGGAGTGATCTAAGGAGTTTCGTGACATTCTAGGGCTTGACTCTACGTTTGAGATAATATATAAATCATATTCCAAATTTGATAGGGAATATGGACTATCTCGAGTAACGCTAATATTCTCAAGATACTTCATATTCCCTATCAAATTTGAAATATGATTTATATAGTTTTTTCAGCATAGAATTTAGCCCTAAAATAACGTGAAACTCATTAAGTCATTTTGAATCGATCTCGACATGGACGAACATTTGAATTAAATATCTAACAATCTATGTTTTGTTTGTCGCAAATCCGGCGTGGGATTGGGTGGAGGGAAAGGAGTTTTGATAGTCCTCCATCGTCGATCGCTGGGAATAGACAAAAAAATGGCGTCGCTAGCTTCTTGCAGATCCAGATCGCTCTCGCTCCTCTGCGTTGTTGAAGGAAATCTATTGAAAAATAAAATGGGGAATCACTGCTCTCTCGTTCTCGTTTCTGCCTCAGTGACTCGTCGCAAGGGGGATCTGGATCCCCTGGAGTTCCTGATTTGGGAGTTATTGGAGCGGAATCAGAAAAAATGGTTAACACGAAAGTTGTAGATATTCACGAGACGAACAACTTTCATGTTGAACATTTTTTGATA
Organism: Platanthera guangdongensis; assembly: GCA_039583875.1. Classification (NCBI taxonomy): domain Eukaryota; kingdom Viridiplantae; phylum Streptophyta; class Magnoliopsida; order Asparagales; family Orchidaceae; genus Platanthera; species Platanthera guangdongensis. Next base: position 181,616,098 of record CM077161.1, on the reverse strand, counting down.
TGAAGTTGTTTAGATCCCCGATTTGGGCTACGAAAATTTTCTGTCCGAAAATTATTAAATTAATAATTTCGGACAGAATTTTTCGGAGCCAAATCGGAAGTCTAAACGACTTCATATCAAAAAATGTTCAACATGAAAGTTGTTCGTCTCGTGAATATCTACAACTTTCGTGTTAATCAATTTTTCTGATTCCGATCGAACAAGTCGCAAAATTGGAACTCCACCCCATGAAGTTCCCGGAGGAAATCCAGAGGATCCGGATCCTCTCGCAAGGGAGGACCTCCGTTTTTTCTGATTCCGATCGTGGATCTGTGCTTTGCAGCCAGTCGCCAATTTCTCTTCTCTCAAACGAAAGACTCGGGACTATTCGCCGACCTAGAAGGAGATAGGCTTCCATGTCGTTGGTGGAAGAAGCCTTTGGCCAGACTCTGTTTAGTCAGCCTTCCAGATCCAGTGCAGCAAGCATTTTCCTTTTGCCGTGAGTTTGTGAGATCCATTTCTTTGTTGCCAACGCCGAATCTCTACTCTGTTGCTGAGATAAAAGTTGGATCTCTTCTTCGTCGTTGAGATCGTTGTTAAAATTGTCGTTTATTTAAGCCGATTTGTGTTCATCGCTGCTGGTTGCACCGGGTCTTGCAGTGGATCTCTTGGTGGTCGCTTCTGAGTGCATTTGTAGAGTTATTATTGCTCGGGTTTAGTCTTTGGCGACCGTGTTCAGCTGGAGAGAATGAGCAAACATATTTCTGGATTGATTCTAAAGACACTGAGTTGCCTCTGCGCGGATCAGGTGATCTCTTTCTAGATTTTTTGTTCAAATCAAAGCAAGATGTCGAAGTGAAGCATGCACGACATTGTCAAGGTTCAGTATTTTTGACGTCACTGATTTCCACGGTTTGAAATCACACGTCCAACTAAGAATGAAGGAACATGAGATTTATTTTATACTGTTCTGAGCGATTTCTCCACGGCCCGTGAGGATGTGGACGAATTTTAATGGAGCAAAGATAAGGACTTCTGCAGGGACTACCTTCTGAACTTATCGAATCCTCGACATGTCATGACCTTCAGTGCATACAAGACAACAAAAGAGATATGAGATTGCTTGAACGCGCATTTCCAAAAGAAAGAGGGATTGTCGAAAACTCTCCTTGGGGAGAAAATTTTCAACTTCAAACTCAATGCTAACTCGTCAGACATCTCTCAAATCATTGAACTGAAAAAATTGTGTCTGAAGCTGGATGACGACCAGTCTGATATGTTTGATAGTCTCTGTGTGTTTGATTCTGAAGAAGTTGCCTCCTTAGTAGATCACCTTCAAGACAGAAATGCACAGACTGAAGAAGAAGAAGATCGCACTACATGAACACAGAAGGTTCATTCACATTGAAGATCAAAACATTGCTGGAAAAAACTTGGAGCAAGTTGGTCAGTGCTCACAAGCTGTCAACGTCGTTTCTTGATCTGGCAAACCTCATCGAAGCCACCAACACCTAAAGTTGAAGCTTCTGCACAGTTGGCAAGCAAAAACCTTCCCTTAAAAGGAATAAGAGCAAGTTTCACAACTGCGACAAGTAGGGTCACTTGGTCGCTGAGTGTAAGGCGCTAAAGAAAAATGAGGAAGCTCCACAAAATAAGGTGAACACGTTGGTCAATAACTATGATCCTAAGTATTTTATGGCTATGATTGATAACAGTCACCGCAGTGCGTCTTCTGAGTGGTGGCTAGACAACGGTGATATTTATCATGTGATGAATGACAGATCTTTTGATTGGGGTCACAACAGTCAAGGAAAAGATGAAGATCTGCAATGAAGGAGAAACCGAGGTGACTCATGTTGGGACAGCGGTACTGGTCCTTTCTTTAAGTAAAACTTTAATTTTAAAACATATTAAAGTAGTATCTAGCTTAACAAAAAAATCTAATTTTCATAAATTTGTTAGATAAGCTTGCAATATCTTTCACAACTCAAAATAGTATAATAACTCTAACGGGTAATTCACATTATTTTGGTTGTGTGTATATAATCAACAAAATGTATGGACTTAGTTTAAGTAATGATTAACATTAATCAAGTGAGTCCAACTCTTATTGACCATAAGTTGTTACATAACAGACTTGGATATATGAACTATAAGAAAATGCAAGATCTAGATAAGAGTCATAATATCCTCTCAGATTTGTCCATTCGATTTGATAAGTGCAAGGGGTGTACACAAATCAAAATCACTAGAAAACGTTTCAAGTCGATTTCTAGAAGCACACAATTTCTTGAATTCATATATTCTGACCTCTGTGATTTCCGAAATCACGTCACTAGAGTAGGAAAAAAGTATCTCATTACTTTCATAGACAATTATTCCAGATATTATTATACATACTTATTGAAATTGAAAGAGGAAACATTCGAGACATTTAAGATCTTCAAGTATCTTGTAAAAAATCAGTTAAATTTATAAATTAAGAGATTTAGAAGTGATCGAGGAGCAGAGTAAATAGTATATTGCAACTAAGTTCAAGAAATTTTGTTTTTCTGATGGTATAATCCTTGAAACCTTACTCACCCCGGTCCAATGGTGTTGTTGTGCATAAGAATCGAATTTTAATATAAATATTGAATTTTATGCTACTCACAAGTGGCATGCCTAATTCGTTTTGTGAAGAAGCAGACCTAACTACAAATCACATTTGGAATAGAGTGACTCATTCTCAACTCACTCCTACTCTATATGAGCCGTGATACGGTCATCCTTGTAGAAATGATTCGCTAAAGACTTGGGATTGTATTACTTATATTATAATATAATATCTTAAGATACCTAAGGTGAAACCTAAAATGATAACATGTATTTATCTAAGTAGTGCAGAAGATATTGTGGCTGACAAGTTTTTTGATATATCTACTAATATAGTGATAGAATCTTAAGATGTCATGCTCTTTGAAAATAAATTTGTCAAGAATCATGACTTAACCATCTATGAGTCTACTACATGATTTCAGAATTCACTATAGAACCTGAAGCTGGCCCCTCTGACATTGTTCCTCAATCTTTAGAAGTGGAACCTGTTTCGATTAAAGCATCTACAAGAGATAGAATCTCTAAGAATTTTGGTGAGAATTGTGTCACCTATCACTTAGAGGATGATCCATTTTTCTACTAGAAAGCAATGTGATCTAAAGATTCGTTGATATGGGCAGAAGTCATTGATGATAAGATGGACTCGCTGCTATAAAATAATACTCGACATCTAGTTGACCTGCTAAAAGAAACTAAAGTCCTAAGATACAAATGAGTGTTGAATAACAAATTACATAATGATGAGTCTATTGCTAGATATAAAGCGCGTTTAGTAGCTAGGGGTTATAAATAACATGAGGAATAGACTACTTAGATGTTTATTCACTTGTGTGTAACTTATTGACTATTAGGATTTTTCTCACTTTATCCTCTATCGAGAACTTTGTAGATCATCAAATGGATATAAAGACATGTTTCTTAAATGGAGAGTTTGATGAAGAGATCTTCATGACACAACCTGAAGATTATGTACATAAAAATTTACAAGAAAGAGTGCAAACTAGATAAATCAATTTGTGAGCTTAAATAAGCGTCTAAGATGTGACACATAAAATTTGACTAAGTGGTAAAGAGTTTTGGATTTCAGTCCAGTATTTCTGACAAATGTCTTTATTGTACAACCCCGTATTCGCGAAGAGTAGACCCTAAATGAGGCGGACACATTTTTAAGCTTTTTGGACGTTTTGAACTCTTGGTGGCCAATTTTGGCTATGGCTTGGAAACATACTAGTAGGGGGAAAATTTTCCCCCCAGTGGCCCCTTCTTTAAGGCAGGTGCGGCGGATTGGCAGGGGCGAGACCGGCCCGGGGCAGGGTCTCGCCCGCCCCGCGGGCAGGCCGGGGCGAGACCGGCCCGGGGCCGGGTCTCGCCCGTCCCGCGGGCAGGCGGGGGCGAGACCGGCCCGGGGCCGGGTCTCGCCCACCCCGCGGGCAGGCGGGGGCGAGACCGGCCCGGGGCCGGGTCTCGCCCGCCCCGCGGGCAGGCGGGGCGAGACCGGCCGGGGCCGTGTCTCGCCCGCCCCGCGGGCAGGCGGGGCGAGACCGGCCCAGGGCCGGGTCTCGCGCGCCCCGCGGGCAGGCGGGGGCGAGACCGGCCCGGGGCCGGGTCTCGCCCGCCCCGCGGGCAGGGCGGGGGCGAGACCGGCCCGGGGCCCGGTCTCGCCCGCCCCGCGGGCAGGCGGGGGCGAGACCGGCCCGGGGCCAGTCTCGCCCGCCCCGCGGGCAGGCGGGGGCGAGACCGGCCCGGGTCTCGCCCGCCCCGCGGTTTGGCATGTGGGCTCTCCTCTTCTTTGGCCTCCTTTGGGCCTTGTCGTTACCGTTTGCCCCCGGGATGTTTTTACCCTTTGACCCCCGGCGTGGCGGTTTCCTATTGAACCAAGGCTTATTTGCCTGGGGCGTTTCAGACATTTTGGGTCATGTGCTTGGAAAAACTATAAATAGACCCCCTTGGGTGCTTTGGAGAGGATTCTTTTTTGGCTTCCTCCTCCCTTAGCTTCTTCTTGGTATAGTGGAGAGAGCTCTTCAAGGCACCCTAGTTCGAGCATTGGCTAGGGAGGGGAAGTGCTCAGGTAACCTTGCGGGTGTGAGGTGGGACCTCCGCGCTAGAGCCGAGGGTCTGGTCATAGTCTCCTAAGTCTCCGGTCCGTGACGTTCTCTCGAGTGTAGTAGGTGTGAGGTCACCCCTTTCAGGGACCCCGAACTCCACGAGAGACCAAGTTTTTGGTTTCAACATTTATTACCGCTCGATGTTAAATAAAACAGTCAGCATATGTTTATTTATGGATGACGCATTGATTCTAGAGTCAGGTCTTATTGCAGTGAGGGATATTAAATCCACTCTCACACAAGAATTTGACATGAAAACTTTGGTCTTTTTGATACCATTTTAGATATGAAAGTTAGAGTTGGCATGGCTCGGGTTACTATTAGTCAAACTCATTATATAGAGTAACTTCTTTTTACCTGAGATATAAAGATTGTAGGGCAATAGAGACATCGTTTGATCACAACGTTGAGTCCTAATGTAGGGATCACCATTGATCAAGTGAAATATTCTAAAATAATTGGTAGTATTATGTGCGCTACAAGTTGTACAAGATCATACATTGTTTTTTTTGTTGGCATGCTGAGTCATTTTACCATTAGTTTAGGCAAAGAGGATTGGAATGTCCTAGACATGCTGATGAAATACCTGAGAGGTACTAAAGATCGTGCTATGTGCTATATTGATAATCTTAGTTGTTGAGCACGAATCTGGGGAGTTTTTCATTCCAAATTTGATACTAATAACTTCACTTGGGTTCGTCTATCTTACCTTGGAGTAGAGTGTTATTCCAAATTTGATAACACGGTTTGACTTGGTTTGAGTATTCTTCTGTTGATTGATTTCATTCCAAATTTGATAATTTTCAGTTAACTCTAGAAGAACAGTAACCGTGACATTCCATATTGAAACACAAATATAGATGCGGTGTCCAGAAGTCCATAATATAATTTCGTTGGAAATATATAATGAATTATGAGGTAAAATCTATAATACTTCGTGTATGTGTCCTCCTAGCTAATTATAAAGTACAACGCTCTTATAGTAGAACTAGATACATACATATTTTTAGATGATTGAATTCATTTTAAATGAAATTCTCTGTTGAAAATTACAGGGATTGTTAACAGTGGAGGAGCACTTGTATACTGGGATCCTGAGAAGGATGACCTACTGGATGATGAAAACTAGAGTATTATTTGATTTCTTTTGTTTTTATATCTGCTCAGAGCATTGTTTAGCTTTTTCTTTGCTTTTTTGATTGGACTATGTTTCTGTCTTTTGTTGATCTCGTGACACTAGACTAGATAGAGCATGTGTCATGATCGTAATTTAGACTGTGATATGGTGTTGCTAAGTTTATGTTATACTTATACGTATATACTATTTTTTGTTTAATATGTTTGACAGGTGTTGCACATGGTTGTGAATGATTCATGTTTGGTTAAACATTGCACAAACTATCCAATCCGACGTCAAGTTTGCGGCGAATATAGAAAGATATTGTTGGATATTTAATTAATATATTCACACATGTCGAGACTAACTCGGAGTAAAGTAGTGAGTTTCGTGTCAATGTAGGGGTAGACCCTACGTCGGAGATAGTATATAAACCATATTTCAAACTTGATAGAGAATATGGACTATTTTTGATAGGTTTAGCAAAAGCTAGGCCTAGACCCGGGACCCAGACCCCCCCCCCCCCCCAGATAGGAGCTTATTTGGGTTTAACTTTTTGAGCCAGGCTGGCTAGTCTTTGCCAAACCCAAGCCGGGCTGAAGTCCCCCCTCCCTTTCAAAAGGGGCCTGGCTAGATTTGATTGTCGGGGTCAGGCGTTGCTTGGATCTGACCAACCAAGGTATTGAGTGTTGCCATGTCCTTAAGGTTCAGGCCTGCCCTGGTCTTGCTTGTGCCTATGCCTAATGGGGCTTTAACCAGGTAGAATTGGGCTGGATTTTAGGCTAGGGCTTTTTGTGCACTATAATTTTCATCCCTTTAACATTTCTTCAAGTTATTATAAAACGAAAGATAAAAATCTCAACTTCAACTTCACTCTCTCATTTTATCTTTCAATTCTTAGCACTGAATTAAAAAATTCATTGCATTTTTATGTTTTTTAATGAAGAATGGTATACATAATGAGACCAAATGTGTATAGAAGTTTATTCATTTATTTCTCCATAGAAAAAAATTCTCATGAATGAATAGTTTTTATATTACTTTTTTCTTCATGTATCAACTTTACACAACTTGGAAGGTTACATGTATATAGAAGTTGGATTTAGATAAATTTTTGGTAAATTTCGCATACATGCATGATAATTTTAACTTTGAGCTCTCCAAATTTGACCACCAAAGAAGGGAAATTGAAGGCAGAAACGGACGCACACCACCTACGATATAAGAACATTAATAGATAATACAAATTTGACCACCAAAGAAGGGAAATTGAAGGCAGAAACGGACGCACACACCTACGATATAAGAACATTAATAGATAATACAATATAGATGTTTGACGTGTGCTCCTGCATACTATTAAAACAAAAGTGTTTGATGTCATTGAAGAACATCAAGTGCCCGCTTAGCACAATATTTTTGCTCTAATGAGTTTGACCAAAAACACAATTGTCATAAAATGTGTTTAACATGACAACAAATATGATTGCAATCAAGAAAAAAATTGAACATAAAAGTGAAAAAAAGTTCCTTTGGTGAAGGCAGGTGTTCACAACAACAGTTCATAATCATCACGTTTGTCACGTTCGTGACTACCACCATCATGTCAAACAAACCCTAAGACTCATTTATTTGAGTGTTTTCTCAATGTTGTGTTTTTTTTTTTCTTCAAGAAAACACAAGCGATATATTTAATAATTTGAGTGGCATCAATTTGATCACCCCCAAAACCTTATTTTATGTTTAATTCCATCCGCATAGAGGAAACTCCATTAAGAACACTTTTTTATGTTCATATCCAATCGATCCATTTCCAACTGCCACTACTCACCAAAACATGCCCTAAATAAGATTCCTTCTTGTCTCTTTACCTTCTATAATTTGAAACGTTTGTGGCAACCAAAGGGAGGCCGCCATGCTAATAATGTTTGTTTGTTGAAGGAGCTCTAATGTTGAGTTCCCAAATCTCCCCTCTTCAACATATGTCCATGAAGCAACTCCAAATGCATATCACATTTAGAATAAGGTTCCGTTTGGCGGGATGTTTTGTTCCAATGTGCTTTGACAAAACCACATTCTCACAAGACACCACTTTGCCACGATAACAATAGTGATATTTGCATTCACAACCGCTCCAAACGGACCATAAATAAACTCTTAAAGAAATAAGTGTCAACAGATGAGAAGGGTCACCACAAGGCATCATAAGTATATAAACCTTGAAAACAACAGAAATGTCGATTTTGATGGATTGCATGCACAAAACCTAATCATCAAACAACAACAATGAACAGCACAGAGGTGCCAATTAGAAATAATGACGGAGGAAAGCAGCCACAGTAAAGTCGGAGGGCGCTGGTCTACCATTATGAATCATGATTATTAGAGGGGCCCAGGGAAGGTTCCGTTCGACCTCTGCTCATTCCATTTATCCACCTGTCAGCTCCAACAAGATGAAATTATTAACTTTCAGAATAACATCTTCATCATTTAGCAGCAATAATCTTTTTCCCTATGAAAGGAACAGACCAAATCATACAAAATTGAAGAAGAAAAAAATACAAAACAATATTGCAATATATTATTTGTCTTCATTACACAAAACAAATAAGATGATTGCTGCAAAAGGCAATGACATCTTCATCATTTAGCAGCACACTCACCGAGCCAACCCTAGATCACTTTGAAGTGTGCTACTTTTGTGATTAGTGGTTTTTTTTTTCTTTCTTTTTTGTGAAGTTAACATGAAACTTTCATGTATAAATAGGTCTTCTGACCTAATCTCAAGGCAATGAAGCATTTATTGTACTTCTACATGATAACCTCTTAGGTATATGAGAGGTGAACTCAAACATAAACTCTGTTAGCTTATTAGATAAGGAAAATCTATTGCCAACACTAATAACCACATACAAGATAAACACAATGTTCATGACATGTTCGTTGTCATACACTATATATATATATATATATCATTGAGTACGGCCCTCACGTAGATCCGTGGAGTCTTATGTCTACATTATAAAAGGAACTAAATTCTAGATTAGACATCAAACAGGAAATGAAAATTATGACACTGTCTAGCTGAAATTTACTAAAGGGTGATAATGATTATAATTTGTATATGATGCCCTTCTAAGGTCAGTGTACCACAGTCCTTTCCTTCTAGGTTTGACTTACCAACATCCAGTCATTATACAGCATATGCTTATACTTGACCCCATTGAAATTGTTGAAGATATGGTCCTCCTTTGATGAGGATGATTTAGGTATATAGGATGACATGATGACTAAACTGAAATTAGTATGAAAATAAGATGAAATCTGAGCTTGAACGAAGCCTGATTCACCCAATCAGAACACTGCACTTGCTTCTAACGCTGCAATACTGAACTCATACATCATGCAGTGTTTCTTTCTTACTATGATTATTGATCCTAACTCCATGACAAATACTATTTTGAATGGCCGAGAGATTCTTGAGCATATAGTATTATCCTCAAGTGCTACCACAAGGCATTGCTTGATGACATGAACATCTTTTGCAGAAAGATTGGGAAGGTGTTCCACAACGAAAACATCAATAAGAGAAAGAAATGTTTTAGAAATGCCTAATACTAGAGAGTGAACGTGTTTGCTTATAAATATAACTCTACCTCATATCCTTCAAATTCATTTTATGATCTATACCAACCCAAACATGTAGAATATATAATTACTCCAGAAGAAGAATAGCCAAAATATATATAATATGTGGAAAGTGTCTCATTATTGCAAATCGAAAAAAACATTTGCACGCAAGTTGCACCTTCAGGAAATCAATTTTCAAATATAATGGTGCGTTCAGTTGAATAGAATTGTGCCATCGGAATAAGGTTCAATTCCAATGAAACTAACCCCAGATTCTATTTTCAGCGCTCCAATTCCAACCAAATGAACAGACCGCAAGAAATTTTAACAAGCTTAAATTCAACCATAGGAGGTAGATATTCAATATTACCAATTGTTAAATTGATTTAAAGGAACAATCAAGCTATAACAGTACAAAGGGTAAGAATAAACAGAAACGTACCCATTCCCCTGGGCAAAGTGACCGGTAGTACCTTGCAAACTTTTCACAGTCTTCAGAGCCATCGCCCTTTGCAGCCAAGCACCTAGTAAAAAGTATCAAAATATGATTGAAGAAGTTTAGATATATTCACTGTATTTATATATGAATAAATTGCATCTTAACTTGAAGCATTTCAAATATAAATGGTGGGAAAAAACTATAAAATGAATACTTGTGATATTCGATGTATCGAGTGAAACAGTGCCTTGATTGATTTGTTGTTGGAAAGCGAAAATCAGCTGGTGCAGTTTTCAACTCAATCTGGACAAAACAAAAACAGAAGTGCAAATTAATTGTCTTTTCAATTTAAGAACCAAGTTATCAATGTTATTAATATGCAAATAATCTTCAATTGACCCTTAATAAGGGAAAAAGGGAAAACTAAAACTAAATTTATTACAATTAATTATAAATAATAAACAATCAAGAGTGCATATTTTGGAATGCCAACCCAAACTGGCTAATATAATGAAGGTCGGGTATTAGGTAGTGTTGGAACTTCACATTCGTGTATATTTTTGGAAATAAAAGAGGTACTCCACTTATAGTAGAACTTATTACAAGCACATAACTTTAAACATTAAAATAATAAATAACGGTTTACTTCGAACACTCCCCCTTAACTTAGGCATGTAATGTTCTTCATACCCAACTTATTAATAAGAGTCACATATTTTTTCGATCAATGCCTTCATGAGAAAATTATGTAAGTTGTACCTCTGAGTATACGAAAGGGATACATAAAATCTCATTCATAATATTTTTCTTTAATGAAGTGTTAGTCAGTGTCAACGTGCTTGGTGCGGTCATGCTGGACAATGCTATAAGTCTGACAACAAAGGGACCAGAGTGTGGCCAGGATCTGAACAATGATCTGATCAAGGTCCCTGTGTAAACCATGTAGAAACTCAAACACCTTGTTCTGATCTTCATAAGCATGAACAATATCGCATCAGCAGAGTGTTATGGCCCCGAACGAGTTGCGGTTCCGAGGATTCAAGTACACCAGAAGACCCAAAGGAGCGCCGGATAAAGACCGGGCTGAACCATCCGGTTCAGCCCGCAATTAATCAACAAGAGGAAGGAGGGCTGAACCACACCGGTTCAGCCCTCATTGGGGCCGGCCGGCCCTAGGGAAAAGGGGGTCCATAAATACCCCTTTTCCCCCCTCTCCAAGGCATGCAAATTATCATTCAGGTATTTTCCTTCTTCTTCCTTGAAACCCTAGCCGTTTTTTCCTTTTCCTAGTTCCTTCTTGCTTAGAACCCTAGCATTAGCCTAACATTTGGTATCAGAGCCTCCTTCCTGCGACCATGGTGACACGTACGGAGGCGAGACGGCGAGATTGGCCGCCATCGAGGAGAACTATGTGGCGTTGACGGATTCGGTAGCGGCAATCGACGCAAATCTCAAAAACTCGCAACAACAAATGGAGGAACGCTTCAATGAGAAGATGGAGGAGTTGAAAGCCCTCCTCTTGCAAAATCTGAAAGGGAAAACCGTGAATGGCGCCGGATCGGACACGGAGGCGACAAACGCGGTACACGGAGGGAACCCGACATGCGGGAGCCAAGGGAACGGGGCGTCGGGCTCGGGAACGGGCGCGGGATTTCCGCCCGACGCCGCTCGCACGACAACGGCGCCGCTCCGGCCCGGCGTGCTTCCAGGCGGACAACCGGAGGGCTGCGGTGGCTTCAGCGGGGGCTTCGCTCCTCCTGGACGGACGGCGGACAGCGCAGGAGGCTGCTGGGGGACCGGCGGTGGATCTGCTACAGCGTGGGGGTGTGAACCGCCTCTCCCGACTCCAGGAGGGCTGCTGCGGCAAGGATCGGCACTCGGACAGCCATGGAGGCCACAACACCAAGGATTTGGACTGTTTCGGCCGAACGGAGCAAATGCGGTCCCTCTCGGCGGCACCACGGGGTTCTTTCCCCCTCAACCCGCAAATGCTCATAATGGCGGATACGGACCGGCCAATATGGGACCGGGAAGAAATCCCGGGTGGAACCAGGGAGGAATGCAAGGAGACTTTGGGCAGCCTGGAGTAATGGGGCCAGATGGTGGAGGTTGGGGAGGACCTAATCAGCGACCATACATGCAACCCAAGCGGACTCGGATGAATTTCCCCAAGTTCAGGGGAGGGGATGCTCTGGAATGGATCTAGAAGACGGAGTTGTTTTTCAAATATCAGGAGATCCCCGAGGCTCAGTGGGTACAACTGGCGGCTTTCCATCTGGAAGACGATGCATATCAATGGACGCAGTGGTTTTTGCGAGGACGCAACTTCGCCCCGTGGCCGGAGTTCGTGGAGGCCTTTTCGGCTCGCTTTGGGCCGCTAGAGTATGAGGACGTAGAGGCGACCCTTCAAAAACTGCGGCAGCGGGGATCCGTCACAGAGTACAGGACGGAGTTCGAGAGGTTGGCAAACCGCGTTACGTGGGGCGAGCAGACGTTGCTGAGTTGTTTTATCTCCGGGCTGAAGGACCACTTGCGGGACGAGGTCCATGCATATTTGCCGCGCAGTCTGAGCCATGCCATCAGCATCGCTCGAATACAGGAAGAACGTTACAACAGACAGCGGAATCGGATGACAACCAAACTACCTTCAACCCCCGTGGTGGGTCGACGGGAGCAACCCCGACCGTGCGCCCTACAGTGACCAGGCTGACTTGGTCGGAGATGCAGGCTCGGAGAGAGAAGGGGCTGTGCTTTAACTGCGATGAGAAATACACCAAGGGACACGCTTGTCAGAAGGTTCAGGTTTTCATGTTGCATGAGGAGGACGAGGAAGAGCAGGTGGAAGCAACCGATGTGGGGGATCTGGATTTGGCAAATCTGGATTTGACAGAGTTCGGAGTCTCCTTGCAGGCGATGGAGGGGTGTACGGCCCCTGTGACGCTTCGTTTCACCGGCTGGGTGGGCAAGGAGCGAGTTACCATTCTGGTGGACAGTGGGAGTACTCACAACTTCATCAACCCCACGGTCGCTTCGAAGGTGGGGCAGACAATTGACAGGGAAGCAGCTTTCCAGGTGATGGTGGCAGATGGGAGTAAGCTCAGGTGCGAGGGGGTGATGCAGGGGGTGGAGATCCGCGTGCAGGGCTACATGTGCCACACAGATATGTATCTGCTCCCGATCCGGGGTTCGGACATGGTGTTGGGGGTCCAATGGTTACGACAGTTGCGGAGGGTGACCACCGATTGGGTTCGGCTGACGATGGAGTTTACACAGCAGGGGAAGGACTATTGCTTGCAGGGCATTCGGTCTTCGCCTCTGAAAGAGATTTCCGTGCGGAGCTTGCAGCGATTGGAGGAGCAGGGATCACCTATGGCCATGGTAGTCGGGGTGGAGGCCGGGGCCCCAGATCCACCGACATTCCAGAGAGAATACAGGTACTGTTGTCACAATTCCGAGATGTTTTCCAAGAACCACGGGGACTTCCGCCGCCCAGATTCAGGGATCATAGCATACAGACGAAGGAAGGGGCTGCTCCCCGAACGTCCGTCCCTACCGGTACCCATACATTCAGAAGGCGGAGATCGAGAAAAGTGTGAAGGAAATGCTGTCTACCGGCATCATACGTCCAAGCACCAGTGCCTTCTCCTCACCCATCATCCTGGTGAAGAAGAAGGATGGTTCTTGGCGTTTCTGCGTGGATTACCGCAACTTGAATGCTTCAACAATTAAGGATAAGTTTCCGATACCGATGATAGAAGAGCTATTGGACGAGCTGCATGGTGCGAGTTTGTTTACTAAGCTGGACCTCTGATCCGGTTACCACCAGATCAGAATGAAGACTGAAGACATCCACAAGACGGCGTTTCGCACACACGATGGGCATTACGAGTTCCTGGTGATGCCTTTTGGGCTCTCCAATGCCCCATCGACCTTTCAGGCCGTGATGAACGAGACCTTTCGGCCCCTCCTACGGCGATCGGTTCTCATTTTCTTCGATGACATACTGATATATAGTCGGACATGGAGGAGCATGTTGAGCATGTGGCGCAAGTTCTTACCATTCTGCGGCAGCATCAGTTTTATGCCAAACTCTCAAAGTGCTCGTTTGGTCAGTCAGAGGTGGAATACTTGGGGCATCTGGTTTCGGCTCAGGGGGTCAGAGCAGACCCAAAGAAGATCGAGAGCATGGTGGAGTGGCCGCGGCCGACCAGCGTGCGGGCGCTTCGAGGCTTCTTGGGCCTCACGGGATACTATCGGAGATTTGTGAAGGACTATAGTAAGCTGGCACGGCCACTGACTCAGCTACTCCACAAGGAGTCCTTTTCTTGGCACGACGAAGCGGAACAGGCCTTTAGCACCCTCAAGGAGGCCATGACGACCACGCCAGTGCTCGCACTACCGGATTCACCAAGGAGTTCGTGGTCGAGACGGACGCCTCCGGAGTGGGTATCGGGGCAGTTTTGATGCAGGAGGGACGGCCGTTAGCTTACTTCAGCAAGGCGCTGGCACCACGGACGCTCGGTCTTTCCACTTACGAGAAGGAGATGCTCGCTATCTTACATGCAGTGACCCTGTGGCGCCCTTATCTGCTCGGTCCATCATTTTAAAGTGCGCACTGACCATCAGAGCCTGAAGCACTTCCTGGATCAGCGGTTGGCCTCTCCCCTCCAGCAAAAGTGGTTGACGAAATTGCTGGGATATGACTATGAGATCGTGTATAAGCAGGGCAAGGAGAATTTGGTAGCCGACGCCCTATCCCGCCTTCCTGACAGTACTTCCTTCCTTCTCTCGGGGCCGTTGATTGAATCCTTGGATGACATCCAGAGAGAGATAGCCTCCGACCCCGAGCTACAACCTATAGTGAAGGCCTTGTCTCAGGGTCAGCCTACACCGCCAGGATACCAGCTAGTGGGGGGGCATTTGTATTACCACGGGCGGGTGGTCATCCCGGCCTCCTCCCCTTGGAAGGAGATCATGTTACAGGAGTTCCACTCGTCTCCGGCCGGAGGCCATGCCGGAGTACTTCGCACTTTACAGCGGCTTCGGGCCAACGTCTTTTGGAAGGGATTACGCAGGGACACTCAGCGTTTTGTGCAGCAGTGCGATATGTGCCAGCGACAGAAGTATGAGACGTCTTCACCAGCCGGATTGCTCACACCTCTGGAGATTCCCCAGCAGATATGGGAGACGGTCTCAATGGATTTTATTGAGGGCTTGCCCCGGTCCCAGAGCAAGTCCGTGATTTTGGTCATAGTGGATAAGTTGTCCAAGTACGGCCATTTCCTCGCTCTCAGCCATCCCTACACTGCGGAGACCGTCGCCGATCTCTTTGCCCGGGAGATAGTGCGCCTTCATGGTCTTCCGAGCTCCATCATTTCGGACCGCGATCCTACCTTCGTCAGCAAATTTTGGCAGGAACTTTTCAGGTTGCAAGGCACCAAGTTACGCATGAGCACGGCAAATCATCCGCAAACTGACGGCCAGACAGAGGTGCTGAATCGGGGGGTCGAGACATATCTTCGTTGTTTCGTCATGGATGAGCCTCGCACATGGACGCGGTGGTTACACTGGGCGGAGTACTGCTACAATACGTCCTATCACACGGCCAGTCGGATCACTCCCTTTGAGGCGGTCTACGGGCGTCCACCACCTACTCTGCGCTCGTATGAACCAGGCAGCACTGCCCTACCGGCCGTGGACCGAGCTTTACGCGACCGGGATCAGACCTTGGCTCTCTTGCGGGACAATCTACGGGTTGCTCAGGACCGGATGAAGTTGCAGGCCGATAAGCACCGGACAGAACGGACCTTTCAGGTAGGGGACGAGGTCTTTCTCCGACTACAGCCTTACAGACAGCTTTTGGTTGCTCGCCGATCCAATCAGAAGCTAGCTCCTCGGTTCTATGGGCCGTTTCGCATCACTCGACGGGTGGGTCCGGTTGCTTACACGCTTGCCCTCCCTGAGGGCTCTCGTCTCCATCCCACCTTCCATGTCTCACTGCTGAAGAAGAAATTGGGAGCGACAGCCACCGTGCTCCCCTCTCTGCCCGAGGCTACTACCACGGGCGAGCTGCGCCCCAGCCCCGAGGATGTTCTGCTGACCCGGTGGAAGAAACACGACACGGAGTACCGTTCAGAGATTCTGGTCAAGTGGAAGGATCTGTCTGCCGCACACAACACGTGGGTGGATTTCTTGGAGTTCCGGGAGTTATTTCCAGACTTCCAGCTTGAGGACAAGCTGCCTCTTGATGGGGAGGGGAATGTTATGGCCCCGAACGAGTTGCGGTTCCGAGGATTCAAGTACACCAGAAGACCCAAAGGAGCGCCGGATAAAGACCGGGCTGAACCATCCGGTTCAGCCCGCAATTAATCAACAAGAGGAAGGAGGGCTGAACCACACCGGTTCAGCCCTCATTGGGGCCGGCCGGCCCTAGGGAAAAGGGGGTCCATAAATACCCCTTTTCCCCCCTCTCCAAGGCATGCAAATTATCATTCAGGTATTTTCCTTCTTCTTCCTTGAAACCCTAGCCGTTTTTTCCTTTTCCTAGTTCCTTCTTGCTTAGAACCCTAGCATTAGCCTAACACAGAGCAGACAAGGTCGAGGGAGAAAAAATGATCATACTCCTAATATAGTTGAGTGAACTCCAGATAATAGGCAAACGGTGGGTGATCACCCTGTCGAAGGAGAAAGATCTTCCTTCGCAGCTAAAATATTTGAGTGGTGTTTCCTTTCTGGGAATATGTGGATTAATCACGACTCCAAATTTTCGTAGCGATATCCAAGAAGAAAAGTTCTGTGCAATAGCCTCTTGCATAGAATTAATCAACCATTGCATAACCAAAGAGTTCTCTGATTCTCATTGTCCCCAATTGGATACAGTCTTCGTTGGCTCATAAATAGCATCGTTAACATAGCCAAAAAACCCTTAAGGGTCAAGGTAATAGATCAAAACCAAGAAAAATATTTTGTAGTATCAATATGAATCGTGGAAATTTGAGAAGTCATATGATCGTGCCCAACCAGAGTAAATCCAGCAGATTGTGAGCCGTTACGAGAATCAACCACATCAGACATTATGAGATCGGAGAACAAAAAATGAGAATCAACCACATCAGACATTATGAGATCGATGAACAAAAAAATGTCGAAGAATTTTGGATTAGCTCACAAACAGCCACCGGAAGATCGCTGGAAATGCGTCGTTGTCGGAATTTTTTTGGGCATCACCAATAGAACCACCCAGGATCCTAGAACATTAAATCCTTGAGGGTCGAAGTAAAACAATGCCTGAAGGAGGTAGAACCCTTTTCAATCAATCCTCCTAGTATGTGATAGAGGAGAGAAAAAAGAAACTTTTTTTGGAAAAAATCCGGCAAATCAAACCGTTGTCGGAGGAGGCACCCGGCAAATCCGATCGGCCAGTGCGTTGATCGGCCCATGCACTACAGGAAGCACAAAAGCATGTGGTAGTGGAGAAAGAAGGGGCGAAGGGAAGGATCGGCGGTACAGAGGTTAGGAGAGAGGAGGAGAGGCAGACGAAGTCGGCGGAGCGAACGAGCGAGCAGAAAGCCAAGCGGTTAGGGCTCTGATACCATGTTGGAACTTCACAATCGTGTATATTTTCGGAAATAAAAGAGGAGGGCATTACAAGCACATAACTTTAAACATTAAAATATGTAATAACTATTTACTTCTAACAGGTAGCAAAGTTTTGAACCATTGAAACTTAGCATAAATCAAGCAATTTATATAGAGAGAGAAACTGTAACAAAAACTTTGCTAAAACTCTACTAATCACACTTCATTCAAACATATCACTGCAACAATGGATGCAAGAAGTAACACTCAAAAATAAGACAATTGAAGGTAAGAGCACAAAGTGGATTCCCACTTTGCGCTAATCATGATTCATCAAAACCCCTCGAGCACTCTTCCAATCCTTCGTCGAAGCCCCGAGGAGCACCTGCTCTCTGTCATGAGAAGCTCTTGGATAAGCAGTCCTGCACAAAAAGACTGTCGGACCGGTCCGGGGCCGGTCTTTTAAAAGACCGGTCTTTTGGCCGACCAGTCCCGGACCGGTCCCGCTCAAACCGGTCCCAGTACGGGACCGGTTTTCCTCCTCTGTAGGAGGACTGGTTGGGACCGGAGGACCGGTCCTAACCAGTCCCGGACCGGTCTTTTTTATAGGTCTTTAGTCCGGTCTTTTACTAAAATGACTAAAAATGATCGGTATTTTACTAAAATTACTAAAATGATTGGTTTTTTACCAGTCTTTTGATCGGTCTCAGTCCGGGACCGGTCTTTTACCGGTCCCGGTGCGGGACCGGTCTTTTACCGGTCCCGGTGCGGGACCGGTCTTTTACCGGTCCCGGTGCGGGACCGGTCTTTTACCGGTCCCGGTGCGGGACCGGTCTTTTACCGGTCCCGGTGCGGGACCGGTCTTTTACCGGTCCCGGTCCGGGACCGGTCTTTGATGAAAAATGGGGACTCCTTGGGACCCCTGGGACCGGTCCGGGACCGGACCGGTCCTAACCAGGACCGGTCCCTAGCCGGTCCTAACCGGTCCGGTCCCGACCGGACCGGTTAGGACCGGTTTTTTTGTGCACCACTAGGATAAGGTATATTACTTAAACTATGTAATGATAGTAAGATGTTCATAGAGCTAGATCTATCAATGTTCATTGTTCTAGAAGTGGATTCTTGGCATCCTTATTTCAGGACAAACCCAGAAGTAATTGTTGTTGCTATTTCCAGTACTAAAGCTAATTATCAAGCAATAAAGCAACTTATTTTAGATATTGTTGTTGCTACTTATGTGGGACCATAGTATTGTCATCCCCTCCAATTTTCTTATTTTGTGATGATCATGTGGCTATGAATATTACAAAAAAAATCTTGTCTTTCATAAGTGTACTAAATATATTGAGGTTGATTGTCACTTTGTTCGAGATAAATGGGAAAAGAAAGATATTTGAGGTTGATTGTCATTTTGTTTGACATAAGTGAGAAAAAGTTATCTCACACATTCATGCACCATCGCTTTAAAACTAGGAGATATCCTCGCCAATGATTTCACCCAAAAGATGGTCCACAACCTCATAGGCAATCATAGCTTCGACAATATCTACATTCCATCTTGAGAGGGAGTGTAAGAATATCTCAATATTTTATACTTGTAATTTAGGTATAACTTTTGGTATATTTGTACCTCGTGTATTAACCCCATGTGTACATGCACATAGAAAATAGGAATTCGATGCAAAGTAAGATTATCTTTCTCATTATCTATCACAATGATCAATTAGTTACCTTTCTATTCAGTCCTTCCATAAGGGAAATAAGTCATTTTTTAATAATATACATTCCTACCCTCGTCAGTGACATTAGAGAAAACAAATTCCAATATTTCCTACAAAGCATGAAGTGCCGACCTCATTTTCCACAGCTCCTTTTCAGAACTCAAATACATGTTATATTCAGAATGCCAATTTGATTCTCGATAGACCTTCAACACGAATTTTACTCCCACTCATTTTAGTTGATCAATTATAATTCTTGATCCCAATCCCGGATGAGAAAGAATTTGGATTGCAGAGTTAATAACAAATCATAATATTTGTACCAAAATCCCTGAATAGAAATAGTCAAAGACAACAATTATAAAAATGCATAATTAAATACTACCGCAGCTTTAAGAATGATATAATGGTCACTAAATAACATTCATCCAAAAAACGCAGTAAAAATCCTAGGACTTTCCCATACATGAAGCACTTGGCGCAGGTAAAAACTCAAACAACAAACAAATCCAGGACAACTGATTCACAACCTAATATTAGGCCATCAACATTCTAACATAAGCGGAAAAGCGAAGACGCTCAATTTGAGACGAAACTCTAGAACTCCTTGTCGCACAATCCAAACAAAAAGCAGAAAAAACAACAACACTCAAGCATTTATCCAACTATAGTGGGGTCGTCTATAAAGATTCCTTGTCTCCATTGTGCCTTATCTTTAGTCATAATCTCATCAATGCCGAAGTACATCACATCTTTCCTTATAGTTTCATTCCAAATCTTTATCGCACAATCCAAACAAAAAGCAGAAAAAACAACAACCCTCAAGCATTTATCCCACTATAGTGGGGTCGGCTATAAAGATTCCTTGTCTCCATTGTGCCTGATCTTCAGTCATAATCTCACCAATGCTGAAGTACACCACATCTTTCCTTATAGATTCATTTCAAGTCTTTATTGGTTTACCCCTACCCCGTTTAACATGCCTAGTGACCTAACTCTCACAACGTCTAACATGTGCCTCTAATGGCCTCTGTTATACTTGTCCAAGCCATCTTAGACGAGCTTCTCACATCTTCTCTGCAACTGGTGTTGCTCCTATCTCATCCATAATACATTTATTCCTAATTATCCAGTCTCATGTGTCCACACATCCACCTAAACATTCTCATCTCTGCAGCTCTCATTTTGTGCTCATGTACACAATTCACTGCCCAACACTCAGAACCATAGAGCATCATTGGTCTAATTGCAGCACGGTAAGACTTGACTTAAGGTTTTAATGGTATTTTATTATCACATAAGATCCCTGGCGCGCCTATCCACTTCAACCAACCTGCTTGGATTCTATGTATCACATTGTTATCAACACCTTCATATTTTTGAATAATCAATCCAAGATATTCAAAGCACTCACTGCGAAAAATATCATGATCCCCAACTTAATAAAGAAGTCATATGTCCTTCTTGCACTGCTAAATTTAAGCTCCATATACTCCGTCGTTGCCCTAATCAACATAAAATCCTTATTTTCTAAAGTGTCTTGCCAAAATTCAAGTTTCGAGTTTACACCTTCGCGCGTTTTATCTGCCAAAACGATATCATCCGCAAACAGTAAACACCAAAGTATTGCTTGTTAGATTTGCTCAAATCCATCAAACAAAAAGCAGAAAAGACAGTTGAATTATTGTCATAGCTAAAATGTTTCGAAGGAAACAACAACAAAACATTCAAAGGGATGTGATTGAAATTGAAATGAGGAGAGAGAGAGACCTCAGACATTGTCTGATCGTGAGAAAAGAACAATGAAGACTTCAAATGCGACCTAAAGTCATCATTCACATTGATCAGTATTTAGAATCTTTGGGAGCATTTCTCAGCCAACCAATCCATTCGGGATGTAAACGATTGAGATTAATTTAGGCACATGGGGTATGAAATATGCAACTATTTGTCAATCTTCAATAACAAAAGTTTAATAGAAGCACATTCATAAGAAAAATAAGAGGCAGGTAGTTTACAAAAATGAATAAGATTTAGGAACACACAAAATGCACAATTCTAACTTATCAAGACTGTACACATCAAATCTACCCTTCAGTCCAGTGATGGATGCATGAATTAGTGATGCATCCTGCGTCGCATCATATATTTATTTTTTTGTATTTCATTCCATGTATCCATTTTTCATTCCATGTACTCGTTCTCTGCTCATGTACTTGATTTGGCTCGTCGGTTTAATCATCCGATAAGACCCTGAAAAAAAAGATCTGGTAACTGCGGTAGTAGGAACGGAAAAGGCAAGCTTAATTTATTTAATGGTTCACATAAAATTAATTGAAAGAGATTTAACAATCTTTTGGAGAGAAATTTAAGTAAGAATATTTGAACAAAATATTATTTGGAAAGTAGGAAATTGATTTGAGCATTTAAATGTAAAGGCAATGTTTGGAAAATTAAAACAATCGGATGATGACCTTGCCCAAAACGGGCTCTTTCATTATAGGAAATTCTTTTGGAAAAAACTGTTGGATATTGCATAAAATCTTTGTATTGATTACGTTATTTGTTTCCTAAATAGATCGATTCCTATTTAGGAAATATGAGAGCACACGGATCAGTGACGTGTCATATCGTTGTATTTGTATAAATACCCCCATGTGGATGAATAAACTCAATTAACTTTTCTCCTCCAACATGGTATCAGAGCCTTAGGTCTAAAATACCTCTCTCGTACGTTTTTCTTCTTTCTCCCGCACGAACAACCCGCCGACCTCCGCGAGCAACTCCTGACCCGCTGGCTCCGGCGGCCCCGAGCCCCACCTAGCCACGACCGATTCCCCCTCCCGCTCCTCCGCCACACCCCTCACCCGCCTCCAGACGTTGTACGCACGCCGCGCCTCCCGCGCCAGCGCCTGTCGGGCTTCGGCCCTCTTCCAGCGGCCCCTCGGCCACCGCCAGCACCTCCGGCCCTATCCTGCGTCATCTTCTTGATACCGCACATGCGGTGCTCCTCCTAATGTCCTTTTCGGTGGCTACACCATTTTTTTGGTTCCTTCCTCTTTCTATGAGGCCGACCTAGTTTTTATCTAGGCTGCTCTTTGCTCTCCCGGGGGATCTTGCTTTGTATGCTTGCTCACCATGGCCGGGACCGATGGCTCCCCTACCGAATCTTCCACCACCAGTAGACCCCCAACTACCGTGACGTCCAGCGGCTTCCCTCGCCCGGGACATGACCACAATACGCCTCAAATCACGACGATTCGTCTGGATGGTACCAACTATCTCCCGTGATCTCGGGCTATTACTCTTGCTTTGAAGAGCAGGAGGCTGTTTGGATATGTCATGGGCACTACACCCATACCTCGTTCAGATTCCCCAGATTGGGTGCAATGGGAATCGGAGAACTCCCTCGTCATGTCCTGGCTGACTAACTCCATGGTCGACTCCATCGCTCGCAACTATCTCTTTCTGGATACGGCTGCGGACATTTGGCGAAGGGCGGAAACTACCTACTCCTGTCGCGGCAACGCGACCCAGATCTTTCAGCTACGACGAAAGATCTTCCTTCTTCGCCAAGGAGATCGCCCTCCGTCTGCCTACTACCGCGAGTTCACCCAGCTATATCAAGAGTACGATCACTTTGACTCCATTACTTTGGCATCGCCTGCGGATGAGCTCCTTGTTCGCGCACGGGAAGATCGCAACCGAGTTTTCGAGTTCCTTCATGGGCTACATAGGGACTTTGACCAAATCAGTGTGCAGATACTTGGCCGCTCACCCTTACCCTCTCTTCCAGAGGTTTTCAGTCTTGTTCAGCAGGAATTTGATCGGAGGAAAACTTGGACTCCTGAGCCTCCTCCAGATGGTTCGGCCTTGACGGCCCCGGTTGGGCTACGAGCGGTTCGTGATTCTCGGCCGAAGTCAACTGACAAGGATCACCTCCTCTGTGACTATTGCGGGAAGAACCGTCATACACGGGAGACTTGCTTTCGACTTCATGGGTTCCCTACACCCCATGGTGGATCTTCCTCTCGTGGCGATCGCGGTCCTGGTCGCACTTCGGGTCGCTCTACCCAGCCTCGCTCCGCGCACCTGTCTGATGTTTTCGACGAGCCACAGCTTCCGACAACTCCCACATTGACTCTGACGCCTGATGAGGTCCTTGCTTTCCGACGCCTGATGCAGGGCCCATCACCAGAGCCACATGCCTCTTCGTCCTCATATGCCCATCAGGGGCCTTCTGGTGCTCATGCTGCCTCCACCTGTCCCTCTACTCACTGGATCATTGATTCTGGAGCTACAGACCATATGACCGGCTCCTCCTCAAGTTTTGTGTCCTACCTTCCGTTGTCTGGTCGGGACAAAGTGAGCATCGCAGATGGTTCCCTCTCTCTCATTGTCGAAAAAGGCTCCATCCCGTGCTCCTCCCTAACTCTTTCCTCTGTTCTTCATGTTCCGAACTTTACCCGCAATCTCCTTTCTATTAATCATATAACCAATTATATGCACTGCTCAGTAACTTTCTTTCCTTCTTCTTGCATTTTTCAGGACCTGAAGACGGGAACGGTGATTGGAACTGGTAGTCTGGTGGACGGGCTATATGTGTTCGATTCTTCCACCCCGGCCTCTCCTCCCCAAGCTCTCCATGTGGATCGGACAACTACTTTGGAGTCCTGGCACTGTCGGCTGGGACATCCGTCTATCCATTCTATGAAACGTTTATTTCCTAATTTCCCGCCTGGTTAGTTGATAAATTTTGTTGTGATGCATGTGATCGTGGTAAAAATCATTGTACCTCTTTTAATCATATTTCTTCTCCAAGTCCTGCTCCTTTCCATTTGATACATAGTGATGTTTGGGGTCCTTGCCGGGTTGCATCTATTTCGGGTTGTTTTTGGTTTGTAACTTTTATCGACTGTTTTTCACGTACCACCTGGGTTTACCTTATGAAAGCAAAAAATGAGGTCTTTCCCTTGTTCCAGCGATTCTACCACATGGTCTCTACACAGTTTTTGACCCCCATCAAGATTCTCCGCACTGATAATGGTCGTGAATTCATTGATTCCGCTTTCGAGCAGTTCCTCGCCAATCGGGGGATTATCCATCAGACATCCTGCGCCTACTCCCCGGCTCAAAATGGGGTGGCTGAGCGTAAGAACCGCCACCTATTGGAAGTTGCTCGGTGTCTCCTCCTCCACATGCAACTCCCTAAATACTACTGGGGGGATGCTGTACTCACCGCAGCGTACCTTATAAACCGTATGTCATCCCGTGTTCTCGGTTTCAAAACTCCCCTCACCACACTTGGGGTTCCACCTACCACTCTCTCACCACGTGTTTTGGGTGTGTTTGTTTCGTCCATATCCACCACCGCCCGAAACTTGATGCTTGTGCGCACAAGTGCGTATTCATTGGCTACTCCCCTACTCAGAAAGGATATAAATGTTTTGACCCAGTCAACAAGAAGGTTTACGTTACCATGGACGTTACCTTCCGGGAATCTGAAAGCTACTATGGGTCCTCACTTCAGGGGGGGGGGGGGGGGGGTCTCTTCCCGCAACGGAAGTGAGTACCTTACCTTACTCTGACGCTCCTCTACCTATTCCTCTGGTATATCATCCCTCTCAGTCTACACCTCCTACTCCTTGCGCCCCTCCTGTCAAGGTCCCTGTTACTAAACCTCTGCAGGTTTACTCTCGTCGACCCAAGGGATCGAACACGCGGCCCAACATCTGGATATCAGACCACCCACCTGACCCGTCGTCGGGATCCATCATCCCTACGGAAGGTACCTCTACTCAACATCCATTATCTCAGTTTGTTTCTTACTCATCCCTAACAGCTTCCCATGGAGCATTTGTTTCCTCTTTGTCCTCTGTCTCCATCCTCACTTCATGGCAGGATGCCCTTTCCGACGACAGGTGGAAGTTAGCAATGCTCGAAGAAATGAGTGCCCTGGAAAAAAATGGCACTTAGAACCTGGTACAACTGCCACCAGGAAAAAAGACTGTTGGATGCAAATGGGTATTCACCGTCAAACAGAACCCCTCGGGCATTGTAGAAAGATACAAGGCACGACTCGTGGCAAGAGGCTATACTCAGACAGAGGGCATAGACTACCAGGAGACTTTTGCTCCTGTTGCAAAAATGAATTCGATCAGAATCCTCATATCTTGTGCTGCCTGCAAGGATTGGAAACTCTGCCAATTGGATGTGAAGAATGCTTATCTTCATGGCGACCTGGAAGAAGAGATCTACATGGCTCTCCCTCCGGGACTCAGCCCTAGCGGATCAAAAGGGAAAGTGTGCAGATTACGGAGGCCACTGTATGGCCTGAAACAATCAGCCAGGGCCTGCTTTGGAAGATTCCACAAAGCCACGAACAGGTTTGGGTACCGTCAGAGCAATGCCGACCACACGCTCTTTATCAGAATCAACGAGGGAAAGTTAACCGTCCTGATTGTCTACGTGGATGATATCATAATCACTGGGGATGACAAGGAGGAGATTCAAGCACTGAAGGAGAAATTGGCAAAAGAATTTGAAGTGAAAGATTTGGGAAATCTCAAATACTTTCTCAGCATTGAAGTTGCAAGATCAAAGCATGACATTTTCCTATCACAAAGGAAGTATGTGCTCGACCTTCTTGAAGCCACTGGGATGAGCGGGTGTCGGCCTGCCGACACCCCAATCGAAGCCAATCACAAGCTAGGCAGAGAAGATGACGATGTGATCGATGACATTCCCGGTTACCAGAGGCTGGTAGGGAAATTAATCTACTTATCTCACACTCGACCAGATATCTTTTTGCTGTGGGAGTTCTCAGCCAGTTTATGCACTCTCCAAAGGCCTGTCATATTGATGTCGCGCATCGTGTCCTCTGATACCTCAAGTCCTCACCAGGGAAGGGCATCATGTTCTCACCAAATAAGGAGTTGATTATTGAAGTTTACACTGACGCGGACTGGGCTGGATCGCCCACCGATAGGCGCTCCACAACCGGATATTGTTCCATGATTGGTGGGAATTTGGTCAGCTGGAGAAGCAAGAAGCAACATGTTGTTGCTAGGTCCAGTGCTGAGGCCGAGTTTAGAGCAATCACACATGGCATTTGTGAAGGATTATGGGTCTCCACTATCCTGAAGGAACTTGGGCTTAAAGGAAGTGAGCCCATCAGATTGTATTGTGGCAACAAAGCTGCAATCTCCATTACCCACATTCCTGTGCAACATGATCGTACGAAACACATTGAGATTGACAGACATTTCATCAAGGAAAATATCGACCGAGGAATCGTTGTTATCCCATTCATACCATCTGACCAACAGTTGGCCGATGTTCTCACAAAGGGTCTAAGTTCCAGTATGTTCGCAGATCTTATTGGCAAGTTAGGCATGGCTGACATCACACGCCCAACTTGAGGGGGGGTGTTGGATATTGCATAAAATCTTCGTATTGATTACGTTATTTGTTTCCTAAATAGATCGATTCCTATTTAGGAAATATGAGAGCACACGGATCAGTGACGTGTCATATCGTTGTATTTGTATAAATACCCCCTTGTGGATGAATAAACTCAATTAACTTTTCTCTTCCAACAAAAACTATTCAAAATCCTACCAATTCAGCAGATAATTTGATAGTTTTGAAAGAAATGTAATAGGAACAATATTAATTCCTGCAGAAAAAGATTTGACTGTCTATTATTTAAAGAAGTCATTGGTTAAAGAGTGGGGAGCCCGGAAAGAATACAGGAGAACGAAGCGTTCTTCTCCCTGTATTGCCGGTCAAAGCCGCCCGCTACCTTTGCTATTCACGCCGCCGCCTGCCCTCAGAGAATAAGCCGCCTATCTCCTTCCAGCGACGGAGAAGCCCCCGTTCCCACACGCGCCTACTCCCATTGTCGCGCCGTCTAGAAGCACGCCGCCCGGTCGCCGTCGACATCGGCAACCTAATTCCGACGACTGGACTTGAACGCTGAGCCATCGACTACGACTCCACCTCCGGCCGGTGTCCTGCTCGCCCCTGTCAATTGACATCGAACTCGAGCAATTTCTTTCGTCAACTGGCGCCTGTTACCATTTTAACAGTGCGTTATTTGGAATTGTCGGGATCTTGCCGCTGGGTAACAGCACTGCACCAAAGCTTAATTTCTTAGCTTAATTTTATGAGTCCTAATTAATTAATGTTAAGCTTGTCTCAGACGTTCGTGTTATTTAAAGTTTCCGTTTATTTCATAAATTTTACTTGTGGTTTTGTTTGTGGAGTTACAAATCCCGCATCGATTCAAATCGTTACACTCAAGGAAATTTATTTCAAATAACGATTAACAGCTTTGCGAGGTTCTATTGATTGAGAGCATTTGACGCGCAACGCTTCAATTTTGGCCGCTCGACCTCTTTTAAAATTTAAAATAATTATTTATTTCCAAATCTAACATTCTATTTTATCATAAATTAAATTATTTTGATTAATAAAATTATTTAAGTTCAAAACCCCACACCAGTTTACATCAATTAGGAATTGGGAGGTAAGAGTAGAGGGGATAAATCATATAATTGTCACTAATGTTGTATTAAACATAGAGACCCAAAAACATTTCCATGAAAGTTGTTCAAGATGATTTGTATATTTAGATTTAACACATCAGGTGACACTTGACATAAAAGAATGCAAAATGAGAATTTTTGTACAAAAAATCTCAAAAAGTTGAGATATATTATTGATGATGGCGATGATGAACATAAGATGACATTAAAAAATGTGTTATTGATGATGATGAAGATGATGATGAACATAAGATGACATAAATAGTATGTGACAATGCTTGGAAGAGGCACCACCACACCCCTTGCTTTCCCTTTAAAGATTTGCTTGTGATTCCACTAGTTCATAAACCCTAGTTGAAACTTTAACTTAATAACACCACAAATATATTACACAACATCATTATCAAGTCCATGGTTACCATTGCGATGAGTTATTTTGATAATGAAAGCATAAACTTCCTTTATGTTATCATTCGTATAACTTCAACAACATATTACAATAGATCACGTAAGAATTAAAAAGGTGGGCGAGTTCTTGGAAGGGGCAGTACACCTTTTGCCAACATAAGACGTGTTTGTGATTCCACCGAGTTCTTGGAAGGAGTGGTATATCTTTTTCAAAAAGTAAGAATTGATTGTGATTCCATCCATAGACAAACCCCAAATGCAATCTTAACCAAATTCCTCCACCATTATCTTACACAACACCATCATCGTTAGAATCTCTTAATAGAATATCATTTATACCTGTAATTATAGCCTATCATATGATTGTACCTCATATATGTGTACCCACATATAACACCCTTATGAGATACTTATAAGATTATCTCTTTCATTAATTTTTATGTGGTATCTAAGTGGATTCCCTTTCTACGCTAATCATGATTCATCAAAAATCCTCGAGCACTCTTCCTCCTTCGTCGAAGCCCCGAGCCGCATCTGCTCACTGTCGTGTTCTTGTATTTTGTCTTCACCAACATCTACCCCCAATTCATCAAAGTCATGAGAAACTCCTATAAGGTATATTACTTAAACTATGTAATGATATTATGATGTTGTTGGAACTAAATCTATCGATGTTCATCATTCCAGAAGTGGAATTTTGGCATCTTTATTTCATGACAAACCAAGAAGTAAATGTTGTTGTTGCTTCCAGTGCTAAAGCTAAATATCAAGCAATAAAGCAACTTTATTTACAAATTGTTGTTGCTACCTCTGTGGGACCTTAGTATTGTCATCCCCTCCAATTTTCTTATTTTGTGATGATCATGTAGCTAAGCATATTACAAGAAATCTTGTCTTTCGCAAGTGTACTAAATATATTCAGGTTGATTGCCAATTTGTTCGAGAAAAGTGGGAGAAGAAAGTTATTTCACACATTCATGTACCATCACTTAAAAACTAGGAGATATCCTCACCAAGGATATCGCCCAAAAGATGGTACACAACCTCACGGGCAAGTCTAGCTTCAACAATATCTACATTCCATCTTGAGAGGGAGTGTTAGAATATCTCAATATTTCATACTTGTAACTTAGGTATAACTTTTGGTATATTTGTACCACGTCTATTTTCCCCTCGTGTACATGTACTCGTAGAAAATTACTATGAGATACACAATAAGATTATCATTCTCATTATCTATCACAATGATCGATGATTCACCTATCTATCAAGTCCTTCCATAAGAGAAATAAGTCATTTTCGAATAATACACATTCCTGCCATCGTCAATGACATTAGAGAAAACAAATTCCAATATTTCCTACAAAGCATAAAGTGCCGACCTAATTTTCCACGGATCCTTTTCAGAACTCATATACATGTTACATTCAGAATGCCAATTTGTTTCTTGCTAGACCTTCAACACTAAATTTACTCCCACTCATTTTACTCGACCAATAACAATTCTTGATCCCAATTTCAGATGAGAAAGAATTTGGATTGCAGAGTTAATAACAAATCATAATAACTGGACCAAAATCAATGAATAGAAATAGTCAGAGACAATAATTATTAAAAAAACATAATTAAATACCACCACTACTTTAAGAATGATATAATGGGCAGTTAATAACATTCTTTACAGAAAACGCAGTAAAAATCCTAGGATTTTCCCCATACATGAAACACTTAGTGCGGGTAAACACTCAAACAGCAAACAAATCCAGGGTAAATGGTTCAAAACTTAATACCAGGCCATCAACGTTCTAACGTAAGCGGAAAATGGAAGACGCTCAAATTAGGACGAACCTCTAGAACCCCTTATCGCACAATCCAAACAGAAACCAGGAAAGACATAGAAGAATTATCGCCATAGCTAAAAAATATCTCGAAAGAAACAACAACAAAACATTCAAAGGGATGCGATTGAGATCGAAATGAGGGGAAGAGAGAGGAAGAGAGAGAGAGAGAGAGACCTCGGCCATTGTTGCGATCGCGTGTAAAGCACAACGAAGGTGCGACCGATAATAGTCTATTCGGCTTAATCAGGATTTGGAATAACTGGGAACATATCTCAGCCATCCAATCCCATTCGGGATTTGTACGATTGAGATTAATTTAACAAACTTTTCCAAATTAATCTGTAATAATTAAAAAACTTGGGCTTCATTTGGTTGAGCGGTGGCGGGAGGAGTCGGCAGATCCAAATGGAGGGGTCGAACTGGAGGCACGGAGGCGGGGGTCGAAACGGAGCCGCGGCTCCGCTTTTCCTTTTTGCTGCGGGACCAAACAAGCAAATGAAGATGGAGGTTCGTTTGATTTGTTGTCGCGTGGCAGCGTTTCCTCCAAATGCTGCCCCTAAACGCAGAACCCCAAATGAAGCTTTAAATTGGACTTCCGTTAGACTGTGGGCGCTTGTTTCTGCTCTGGTGAGTTTGAACAAATATGTTATCATTGTGTATTGTGTTTGGCATGCTAAAGGTTATGAACCACCATCACGAAAAAAAATTTAGTTCGGAACATAAAAGTGAATGAAATTTCTTAGGTGTGGTGGGGCGTTCACGAACAATGATTCATAAATCATAACCACTACGTTCATAGGCACTACTGTTGCGTCAAACAAGCCTTAGATGGACTTAGGGTCTATTTATTTGGACGGCGAGTAAAAGCTTGAAAATGAAAGTGGTGGGAATATAAGTGGCGGCTGATGGAGAGAGGAGGTGGAGGTCTTAAATAAGTCCAAAAAAAATGACAATTTTGAAATATGATGCGTATTGGAAGTTTAAGTTTGTGACAATTTTTTTTGAGATACCACCCTTTTCTCCTATGGAGCAAAATGTCTAAATAAACAAAATCTTTTTGGCAAAGTTTGGCATGGCGGCAGGTGTTGTAAACGCAGTGATTATGAACCGTCATTTGTGAACGTCTGATCTAATGCCGCACCAAATCGAAATTTTATTTAAAATGCGAGCCGAGTTTGGACAAAGAAATTTTATAAGAGAGCGAGGGATAAAATGGAAAGGGTTATGAATATTGCAAAAGAAGATGATTATTTCTCTTTAGTTTAAAAAAAGAATGTTACTGCCCAGGATCGAACTGGGGACCTTTAGTGTGTAAAACTAACGTGATAACCACTACACCACAGCAACTTGATGAATACAATCATTGAATAATTTATTTATAATAATAATAATTACATCGAAAATGTTAAATATGCATAAAAAATTTTAAACACATTATGTACTATTATATTTACTCTATGAAATTTTGCTTTATAACATTTTTTGATCCATTGGAAAATACGGAATAATTTATAACAAATACTTTGTGTATGCATTATATATAGTGCTAATTACTAGTACCTCTCCTCAGAGTTTGCATAATTATAGGTATCTCCCCTTATGTTTTAATATTACAATGACCTCTCCTACAAGATTGTCATGTTTACAATCTCTTCTTCTGTCTAAAAATTGGATGGAAAATGTCATATTCAGTAAATAGTTCGCAAATGTTTTAAGAAAAAATAAAATAGAGCTCCTAACACTTGCAAGTCATTACATAGGGTAAAAGTGGAATATAATAAATTTTTTTTTTTGTAGAATATGACATTTTCCATCCAATTTTTAGACGGATGGGGAAGACTCTAAACAGGGCAATTTTGTAAGGGATGTCTTTGTACACACACACAACGTCATTTGTTGTGGGGGCGTTATTTGTCGTGGGGACGTCATTTATCGTAGGAACGTCATTTATCATGGGCACGACATTTGTCGTGGTGGGATATTTGTCGTTGGACGATATTTGTCGTGTGGGCGTAATTTGTCGTATCTATAACATTAACTTGATATAGCTTCTTATATATGAATATATATAACATTAACTTGATATAACCATAGCCGACCAAAGTAACACTTGACGGGATATCAATAATGCTTTGGTCCTAATGTCCACATAAAGGGTTAGAACTTCCTAATGCTTTGGTCTTAATGTGCACATAAATGGTTAGAACTTCCTAATGCCTTGGTCCTAATGCGCACAAAAATGTTTTGAACTTCATAAAGCTTTGGTCCTAATGTACACTTTAAGGCATAAGATGGTAAGAACTGTTGAAATTTGTGAAGTGAAAGTGGGTGAATGTAGCACTTGGACCTATCCGCGCGGACTATGCGAACAGGGTTGGCGGACTGCTAAGTCGGCAGAGATGTTGCAGACGGTTTGCTCTGTAGCGGCCGGGGCGGTCTGTTCGCGCGGACTACGCGGACAGCAGCGGCAGTTAGCCAGGTCGGCTTGTGCTCAGCAGGCAGTTGGATACCAGAAAGTAACTGGGCGGATAGAAACTCTAGCCGCGGAGTCCGGCATGAAGCGGACTGAAGAACTGGAGCTCGGCAGACCGGTTTGGCAGTTGCCTTGGTCTTGCTCTGGTGCAGCGGCAAGTGGAAGCCGCAGAGACCGTCAGTCAGTGGGGACTGATGGTGGAGCTCGTCGGGAGAGGCGGACTGAATCTAGTATCCGCCAGTAAGCGCGGACTGGCCCTTGTGGCCAGTGGAGTGGACTTGGTTGGGTCTGAACCAAGTCCATGTTTGACTCAGTCCGGGGAGATCACGCAGTGGAGTGTGGACTGCTTCTCAGTCTGCCCAGCTCGGCAGAAGTGCATTTGCCTTGGTTGCGAGTTTTGGGGATAAGCGGACTGGAGTTTGTGTCCGTAACTGTGTGCGGACTGGAGCTGGAGTCCGCTGAGTCCGACAGTTGCCTTGCTGGCGTCTGTGGACTTGTGATATGCGGACTGGAGTGGTCTGCGGTATATGTGAACTGGAAGTTTGCTATGTAAGCAGACTAGAGTTGGAGTCCGCTGAGTCCGGAAGGTGTCTTGGTAACAAGGCTATGGACTCGGCTTGCGGACTGGAGTTGTCTTCAGTGATATGTAGACTAGTGCTGTCCACAGTATGGGCGGACTGGAACAGCGTGTCCGCCTGAGTCCTGCAGTTGCCTTGGTGGCGAAGCCGTGGGCTCGGGATTGGCGGACTGAAGTGTTGTGTCCGCGGATTGGCGGACTGAAGTGTTGTGTCCGCAGATTGTCGAACTATTGCTGCGGAGTCCGGCTGTGGTGGTCCTGGCTTGGCCCTTGGCGACAAGGCGGACTGGTGTTGCTGTCCGGCCTTGGTGATGTCTTGGCGGTTTGGCCTTTGGCGACAAGGCGGACTGGTGATTGGAGTCCGGCCTTGGAGAAGCTAGGCGAGCTGGCTATCTTGCACAGGTGCGGCAGACTGGTATGTATCCGCGGACTACAGAGAAGTCTTGCTGCAGAATGTGGCGGTAATCCTATCAGCTAGGGCGGTGAGCACACTCATCATCGTGCCTATAAATAGGACCCCTGTCACATCAGGAAGTGTGAACCTCCATGCGTAAGTGAACAGTAACTTGAGCTCGCACAAGTTGATGCAGACTGCCTTTTGGTGTCCGCACGGTTTGAGTAAGTTGACCGGGTTGTGCTGTGCAGGTTGT
This sequence comes from Platanthera guangdongensis, assembly GCA_039583875.1. NCBI lineage: Eukaryota > Viridiplantae > Streptophyta > Magnoliopsida > Asparagales > Orchidaceae > Platanthera > Platanthera guangdongensis. The sequence goes on along the minus strand of CM077161.1, from coordinate 181,582,433 downwards.
GCGGATAGCGTTGGAAAGCCAGGACTTGACTCTGATTGCGGTCAGGGACAGTGCAGACTCTGCGGTTAAACAACAGACGGAAAACAGCAGGTCGTGGACAGCGACCAGACGGTCTTCTCTTTGGCAACTTGATTTGGGGTTCAAGAAGTCACCTACCTTAGACGGACTGTTCTATTCAGCATCGCAGCTTGTGCGGTCTGGCAGCTAGGCGACCTCGCGGTCAGGCAGCTTGCATATCGGTGGCTAGAGCAAGCATTGGAATAAGGGGTAGTCCGCGCGTCTTGGGTTGCGGTCTGGTGACCTGGCGGACTTAGCGGACTCCACAGTAGTAGACCAGTGGCTTGTATTGGAGTCTGCGCGGTTTGTTTCTCTTGTCTTGTTTTTGTAGTCTCTACTTTCCCTTGGATGTTGGTTGGTGAAGCATGTCTCGCCATGTATGTCTCGCTGTGTAAGGAAGATTGCTATAAATCAATAAGATCCTTGTGTTGCATGTGTTGCTGGTTGATTGACTTCAGTTGAGATATCCCCTGCTCACTTCAGGTTCCAGGGAATTTCCACATGATCAAGGTGTGAACTGGATTGTTCTGAGAATATTAATTTGGCTTTAGGCTATCTTGCTGACCACTTGGAGAGAATTCAACGTGGTAGTAGTGCCAGGTTTTTGAATTTTAACATGGTATCAGAGGGAGGTTCAGTTGCTTGAGCAGTGAACTTGGTCTCGGAGCTGGATTGGAGTGGATAAGCAACGATCAACTGAAGTGGTTGTTACTCCTTGAAGAGGGAACCAGTGGTAGAACCATGACAGTGGAAGATGCAAGTTGTCTTGGAATTGATCTCCTTACAGAGACGAACTTTGATAGGTGTAAGTCTTGTATGGAGAGCTTTCTTATTGACGAGGACCTTTGGGGGGTTGTATGCATATCAGAAAGACAAGAGGCTACTGCAGGCAATGCTGAAGAGATGAGAGCTTGGAAGGAGACAAATGCGAAAGCGGAGTCTATTCTCAAGCAGGTGATCTCATCAGAGCTCTTGGACCACATCAGTAGATGTCGGTCAGCTGCAGAGGTTTGGACTTCCCTTGATGGGTTGTTCAGGAAGGAGGTGAAGGTTGCTGCAGAGGATGGTCCATCTACTTCATATCAACAAGAGACGAGTGTTTCTCCTAGGCATGATGAGAAGAGGAAGGAAGGACCAAGGTGCTATAAATGCAAGCAGCATGGTCATCTCAGGAAAGAGTGCAAGGTTGTCTTGCTCTCGGCGAACGTTGCTCATGTTGGAGGCAAGGAGAAGAACTTAGTTGGGTCTTCAACAAGTTCTGGTGCTGATCGGATGAAGGCCAGTGATAGTGCAGCTATCTGGCATGAAAGACTGGGGCATGTAGGGATGGACAAGCTGAAAGCAATGGCGGAAAGAAGACTTGTAAGAGGATTGCCTAGATTATCATCTTATGACGATTGTCAGGGGTGTGCGGGACGTCAGCAAAGTGAAGCTTATCGCTTCATGGTTGATAAGGCACAATCCAGATGTAAAGCACCTTTGGAGGTTGTCCATTGTGCTCTGGTTGGACCGACCGTCACCACCAGTCTTGGAGGCAGCAGGTTCATGCTGATATTGGTTGATGACTATTCAAGGTATACTTGGGTATACTTCATGAAGAAGAAGTCCAACATGATGCGCTTGTTTGTGGAGTTCAAGAAGCTTGTGGAAGGCCAGCTTGGCTTGAGGATCAAGAAGTTGAGGACAAGCATCGGTGGTGAGTTTAGCTCAACCGTGTTCTCTAACTTTTGCAGGAAGCAAGGGATCCGGAAGGAGCTTTCTTGTGGATATACTTCACAGCAAGGCGGTATTGCAGCTCGAATGATCCGTTGGTTAATGAAGACCTGCAAGTGTTGGCTTTAGAGTAAAGGCGTTCCTAAGGCTCTTTGGGCGGAAGGGATGGCCTGTGTTGCTCATGTCATCAATCGGATGCCTCTTAGTCCGATCTATGTGAAGACTCCTTATGAGCTGATGCTCGGAGTAAAGCCCAGTGTGAAGCACCTAAGGGTATTTGGATCTACCTGCTACTTACACACTCTGGTTGCTCTCAAGACGAAGCTAGTCTTTATTGGGTATGATGAGCAGAGGAGAAGATATATGTGTATGGATCCTGCGACGAAGAGACTCATCGTGTCGAGAGACGTTATCTTCGATGAGTTGACGCCGTATTGGGATAGCTTTTGTGTGGAGCTAGAGATGAGTAGGTCAGATGGTGGGCTGAAGGAGGCTGCTGCTAAGGTTTAGGTGGAGCTGCCTGAGTCACCAGGAGCTCCAGGTTGTTCTAGCTCTGGGCCAAGGCGTCAGGGTCAGGAAGTAGGGGGAGCGATGCTCCAGGTACTTCTGGCTCGAAGGCGGAGGCTTCTGGTTCAGGAAGCAGGGGGAGCGATGTTCCAGGCATTTCTTGTTCAAGAGGGGAGTCTTCTGGTTCAGGTAGCAGGGGGAGCGTTGCTCCAGGTGCTCCTGGTTCCAGTGAGGAGGCGTCTTGTTTAGGGAGCAAGGGGAGCATTATTCCAGGTTTGCCCAGGAACGGAGCTGGTTCAGGAGCAGCGGAGGTGGTTAGCCGTGATCAGGTTCTTCGGAGATCAAAGAGGATCAGTAAGCCACCAGCTCGATATAGTGAAGGAAACACGGCGGGATTGGTCCCATGTTTCCTTGCTAGCCCTCAGGTCGAACAAGTATCTTTTGGCTATGATGACCCCACTATAATCAAGGAGGTGGTTGACACCAAGGCTGAAGAGGTGACTTCTCTCAGAGGTAACGAGGCTTGGGCTTTTGTGCCCAAGGTAGTTGGTGATACTCATGTGATGCATGAGTGGAGGTTGAAGCTGAAGAAGGCAGAGGGAAGCATGACTCCTTTTGGGAGATGCTGGAGGGCTCCCTCATGGTCCATGATATGCGGGGCGAGGACTATGTCTTGGACATTTCTTCGTAGATGCTATCAGAGGGATCAGGAGCAAGGTTACGGGAGCTGCTGGAGTTATTCACCACTTCTCACTTCAATGGGGAGTGTTGAAATTTGTGAAGTGAAAGTGGGTGAATGGAGCACTTGGACCTATCCGTACGGACTATGTGGACAGGGTTGGCGGACTGCTAAGTCGGCAGGGATGTTGTAGACGGTTTGCTCTGTAGCGGCCTGGACGGTCTGTTCGCGCGGACTACGCGGACAGTAGCTGCGGTTAGCCAGGTCGACTTGTGCTCAGCCGACAGTTGGATCCCAGGAAGTAACCGGGCGGATAAAAACTCTAGCCGCGGAGTCCGGCATGAAGCAGACTGAAGAACTGGAGCTCGGCAGACCGGTTTGGCAGTTGCCTTGGTCTTGCTCTGGTGCAGCGGCAAGTGGAAGCCGCGGAGACCTCCAGTTAGTGCAGGCTGATACTAGAGCTCGCCGGGAGAGGCAGAATGAATCCAGTATCCGCCAGTAAGTGCGGACTGGCCCCTGTGGCCAATGGAGTGGACTTATTGGGTCTTAACCAAGTCCATGTTTGGCTCAGTCCGGGGAGATTGCACAGTGGAGTGCGGACTGCTTCTTAGTCCGCCCAGCTCGGCAGAAGTGCATTTGCCTTGGTTGCGAGTTTTGGGGATAAGCGGACTGGAGTTTGTGTCCGCAACTGTGTGCGGACTGGAGCTGGAGTCCGCAACTGTGTGCGGACTAGAGCTGGACTCCGCTGAGTACGACAGCTGCCTTGCTGGCGTTTGTGGACTTGGGATATGCAGACTGAAGTAGTTTGCGGTATATGCGGACTGGAAGTTTGCTGTGTAAGCAAACTGGAGTTGGAGTCCGCTGAGTCCGGAAGGTGTCTTGTTAACAAGGATATGGACTCGGCTTACGGACTGAGTTGTCTGCAGGGATATGCAGACTAGTGCTGTCCACAGTATTGGTGGACTGGAACAGCGTGTCCGCCTGAGTCCGGCAGTTGCCTTGGTGGCGAAGCCGTGGGCTCGGGATTGGCGGACTGAAGTGTTGTGTCCGCGGATTGGCGGACTGAAGTGCTGTGTCCGCGGATTGGCGGACTGTTGCTGCGGAGTCCGGCTGTGGTGGTCCTGGCTTGGCGCTTGGGGACAAGGCGGACTGGTGTTACTGTCCGACCTTGGTGATGTCTTAGCGGTTTGGCCTTTGGTGACAAGGCGGACTGGTGATTGGAGTCCGGCCTTGGAGAAGCTAGGCGAGTTGGCTATCTTGCACATGTGCAGCAGACTGGTATGTATCCGCGAACTACGGAGAAGTCATGATGCAGGATCTGGCGGTAATCCTATCGGCTAGGGCGGTGACCACACTCATCATCGTGCCTATAAATAAGACACCTGTCACATCAGGAAGTGTGAACCTCCATGCTTAAGTGAACAGTAACTTGAGCCCGTACAGGTTGCTGCGGACTGCCTTTTAGTGTCCGCGCGGTTTGAGTAAGTTGACCGGGTTGTGCTGTGCAGGTTGTGTGGATAGCGCTGGAAAGCCAGGACTTGACTCTGATTGCGGTCAGAGACAGTGTGGACTCTGCGGTTAAACAACAGGCGGAAAACAGCAGTGTTGGGTACATTGGTTAAATGTACCTGATTTGAAGAAGCCTCACCCAACTCAATGATATACATCATAATGTATTTGATGTATGTTGAGTTTACTTGTGCAGGTTAAGTAATTACTGGACTGAAGCAAAAAGTTTCTAAGTCCATGTGTCGACACCCAGAGGGAAAGTGTCGACACTTAAGAAGACTTGTGTCGACACCCAGGCAAGCAGTGTCGACACTTGGAGTCATTGTGTCGACACCTGGGATGCAGAGTCGACACCAGACAGAAAGTGTCGACACAAGGAGCTGTGTCGACACTCAGTGAAGAAAAGTGCAGACAGAAAGTGTCGACACAAGGAGCTGTGTCGACACCCAGTGAAGTTGTGTCTACACCAGAAAGTGTCGACACTTGGAGCTGTGTCGACACTCAGCAAAAGTCAGCAGAAACTAAGTTAAAGTGTCTACACCAAGAACAAAGTGTCGACACTCAACAGAAGAGTCAGCACATGAAGTAAGTGTCGGCACCTAGAACAATGTGTCGACACTCAACTGAAGACGCTACACTTGAAGAAAGTGTCGACACATGGAGCAGTGTCGACACTTAGCAAAGAACAGCAAGATTGTCAAATTATTCTAAGTACAAGTGTCGACACTAAGGGAATGTGTCGACACTCAGCTGAAGTCTCAACAGAAGAATCAAGTATCGACACAAGGAGCTGTGTCGACACTCAGCAAGTATCAACATAGAAGACTATGTGTCGACACTCAGCAAGTATCAACATAGAAGACTATGTGTCGACACCAAGAAGCAGTGTCGACACTTAACAGATACAACACAAGAAGTTGTGTAGACATAAAGGAGATGTGTCGACACTTAGAAGAATTCAGCAAGCTGCAGAAGATCAAGTACTTGTGTCGACACTCAATTTCAGTGTCGACACATGCAGAAGAAACTGTGTTAAGACAACACAAGGATTGTGTCGACACCTTGTAGACTTGTGTCGACACTTACACAACTTGTGTCGACACTTGGTCTATAAGTGTCGACACTTAAAGACAGAAAGTCTCGACACTATCAGACAGTTAGAGAACTTTCAAGAATTGACTGGATGACTTGACAGCTGCCGTTCCAGCCGGTCTACAGCACCTGTCAGAGATGTTAGAATTCAGTTATAGACCGGATCAGCCGGTTACCATGAAGAAGGCTTATAAATAGGCTCAAACAGTTTACAGAAACTGTTGTTCAGATTATTGTTCAAGTAGTTATTGAAGTGGTACACAGAGTATCAACACAAGAAGATCTAGCCGTCCAAGTGCAGATCTAAGAAGTTGGAGAGAGAGGGCTCCATCCAAGAAATCAGCCTTTGGAACTAGGCTGAGAAGAAGGGTTCAGATATATTCTGGATCTTAAGAAGCAGAGATCAAAGATCAACTGCAGGAGGATTCATTCTTATTCAGTTCTACTCAAGAAGCTTTGAAGAAAGCTAAGTCAGATTGAATACAGCTGGGTTCTTCCAAGAACTCATCAAGAAACTCTCAACTCCTCTCTCTTGTTTCTGAGTTGTTGAGTTAACATTTGTAATTCATTTTTAACTTGTAGGATCCTTTGGATCTGAGTGAATTGTAAGCCTGTAATTATAAAGGCTGAGGGTAGGGCTTGAGAGCCTGAGTGTAGGAGATTGAAATCTCTGAGTGTAGCCTTGTTGGCTGAGTGTAGGCCTTGATTGGCTGAGTGTAGGCCTTTGTGGCTGAGTGTAGGCTTTGAGAAAAGCTGAGTTGTAGGGCCTTGGGCTTGAGGTGTAGGAACCAATTGGGGTTCTGAGCTAGTGGAGAAGTTTGGCCGAATCTAGTACACTGCTAGATATGCGAAGGGGGAAGTGGATGTACCCAATGCTTGGGGAACCACTATAAAACACTATGTCTGCTGTGATTATGCTGTGATTGTGAATGCTTGTGTGATTACTGTGCAAAAGTAGTTAGAATTCTGTGAATAATTGATTGCTGTCATTAAAGTTTAAAAAGTATTAGGTCACCTATTCACCCCCCCCCCCTCTAGGTGTTTAGGTAT
>CM077161.1:179990197-180104347 GCA_039583875.1 Platanthera guangdongensis | reverse complement strand
AATATATATAAATTATTTATAATATATATAGTATATACATATATATAATTATTATATTTAATATATTATATATATAATTATATATATAATATAAAGCATATATATTATACCGTGCTCGCATACTATATCACCCGCCTGCTATTATAGTATTTCTTTTAATATAACTTTTAATTATTAAAATATAAAATACTATATTATATATTTATTTTTTATTAATTGATATTATTTTTATATTATATTATAAACAGCAGAAGTTCGAACTTTGCGGAACAGCCCGCCGGGAGGCGGCGCGAACCCGGCTCAAATTTATTTATTTTTATTATTGTTTTTAAATAATCAAATTTACTTTTGCGAAGCCCGCCACGGGGGCGGCGCGAAGCCCGCCGTCCCGGCCGGGTACTGTGGCGCGTATCCATCGGGCGTAGGCCGTGCCTGTCACTCGTATATATATTTATATATATATATATATATATATATATATATATGATATATATATATATATATATATTCTATATATCTATATATATATATATATAGACTATATATATATATATATATATTATATATATATATATATATATATATATATATATATATATGGGTGGAAGTTTATACAGTTATACACTCAAGTTTTTTTAGGAAAAAAAAGCTGAGGTGTATATATAACCATTTTAAGCACTTTTTTGACACTAATTTCTATATTCCATGAAACACAAAAATGCGGTCATGACATTAAAGTCATTTACATAAGATTTGGAGCAAATCAAGCATCGAGAATCCACAAAAAAAACATTTACTTGTATAGCATTCACTACGTACAGAAACAAATCAACCATATATATTTCATGAAACCCAAATTAAACATAGCCTAAACACAAACATGAAGTTATGACATTAAAGCCCTTTCCAAAAGTATTGGAGCAAATCAACCATCGAGAATCCACGATTGAATCAAACATCTCCTGGGGTAAATGATTTAGAAGTAGATCATTTTTTTAATTCCAAATCCTAAATTATGCGCATAACTATTATAAAACCAATATGCTTCATCAGCACTTTCAAACACCAAACTAACATATGATTTTTTAACACTGAGCTCATTAGAATCTGTATTCGTTTCAGCTACAACAACATCCATACTTTCAGAATTTTATGGCTCTGATATCATTGTGAGTGACGTGAAACTGTACCTAACGAGTAGATGTACATATGCTTCAAAAATAATATTGTATTCAAACTATAAATATAAACAAACACAAAACACGAACACACACACACACACACCAAATCCACAAACACATGAAATGATTACACTCACACACACAGACGAAGAAATTGAAATCGTCGAGCTCTAAATCGTTTGTGGAGCAGAGCTCTATTTCGTCGAGCTCTGCTCGATGATTTCGTCGAGCAGAGGTCATCGAGCAGAGGTCGTCGAGCAGAGCTCGACGAAATAGAGCTCTGCTCGGCGTTCGTCGAGGAGAGCTCTATTTCGTCGACCAGAGCTCGACGAAATAGAGCTCTACTCGACGTTCATCGAACTCTGCTCGACGAAACGTCGAGCAGAGCTCGACGAAAACGCAGAGGTCGACACACAGAAATCCGCACCCGGTCACACACAGAAATCCAGATACACAGAAAAATTAAGAAACAGAAATTGCAGAGATGGAAATATACCACAGGGACGGCGCGGCGGTAAGGTTGAGCCAAAACTAGTATAAGCCCGCTGTTGAATCCAAAAAAAAATGTATGGTTAAACCCTAAATCCGGGAGAGATCAAAAGCTTGAGTGTAAACCCTTGTAACATACCAGTTAATGTTTATGTGATCAAATGCGGTGGAAATAATCGGAATTCACGATTGAATCCGGCTGCGGTACGGAGGAGAATACCGGAATCCCGGATGACGAGCTGCGACCGGGTTGGAATAGCCGGGATTCACGTCGTTGCGCCGCCGATGGAGGAAATCGGGTCAAGGGGCCTGGAGGAAATCGTATATCGGCGCTGCTTCAGGGGCGAAAATGGCGATAGGCGCTGCAATCGCTCAACCCTCGCGTATATAACCTAATACGGCGCGCTCGAGCTTTTTTATCCAAAAAAAAGCTCAAGCGTATTATATATATACCGTATGTGTGTGTGTGTGTGTGTGTGTGTGTGTGTGTGTAAATATAATATGCGGGCACCCTTATATGCAGGCGTAATATATATATACACACACACACATACACATGAGTGCCCGACACGGGTCGCTGCGGGCTGCGCCCGGATGAAAGTAGGTTGCGCCCGCTTTCTATGATGCCGACCTTTGCCTCCTAGCCTCCCGGACGCTAGCTTCCCTAACACCTGCATGCTTCGCAAGAGGGACGCCGAATAGCAATCAGCGAATTAATAGTTCATTCAATTTGTCGAATAGTATTCAACAATTAAGCAGTACTATGTGGATATATAGTGAATGAACATGCCCATGAATAATAATTGGGGCACATTAGCCCATGACCAATAACATGATTTCTCTATATAAACATAGAAGAAGAATACAAAAACTCATAAGAGCTAATGACAGGTGAAGCTCTATTTCATCCTTGGGAGGAAAAAAAAGAACAAGAAGAGCTAGAAAGCATTAATGAGAGAAGATAGTTTAGTGTAGCTTGGAAGGCAAGCTCTCCAATCTTCTTGGAGAGGCCTTTCAAATATCACAAACTAGTAGAAACAAAGTCGTAAATGATAAGACGTGTTCTTGTTCACAAATGAAAGATTCTAATGTTAAACAAGAAGGAAAACTTGTTGAAGCCAAAGAACATCACAAAGATATTGGATAAGCAACTAGAAAAGAGGTGGTTCTGATTGAATCAAAGGACGAACTTTTGACTCTAATATGCGATATAGATGATGATGATCGAGACGATTTAATGCTCGGTGGGACACGCTGAGGATCTCTATATTGAGGATATAATGTTATAAATGATCTAGAGTTGACGATTATGGATGTAACATGAATAATATGAATTTTAACGGAAGTTAGATAGAAGTCGAGCATATGTAAGATGTGTTCGTGATCATTGCCTTATAAAATTATACCACCCTCCTCTGAGTCTTTGACCTGATGATCATTTCGATACGCTCCGACACTGTAGAAGCACAAAGCACAAACTTATGCTTTACGAAGCAACATACTAAATAGCAAATAAAATAAGTAAGTGTAGAGATCCAAGACAAAAAAACTTAAGTGTATATCCAATGTAAGCCAAAAATTCCAACTAATTAACAATTATTTCTCATGTTAAAAGAATAATTGAAAAGTCATAAAACTATCATGCTCAATCGTCGATACAATCGATGAAAGTTGAATGCAAATCACGTAAAATTCGATCATAACCGAAGTTGCTGATAAACACACATTCAGTACAAATTGAGTGCGGCGACTTTAAAATCGCCGAGTCAAGTCGACGAAAACAAATTGAAGAAGGCGTGCTGAGCTTGTCTACGACGTGTGTCATAGGCTTTCGACGAACTCTGATAGGAGTGCAATATAAAGAAATGTGTGTGTCAACAAACAGGCTTTAAAGTAAACTAATTTGAACAAAACAAACAATTCAATTTACCACGAATTGTATGAGCATGCTGGATTGTTTAATCCTTGGGTTCTCTTTATGTTTATTTCAACATAATAAATATGAGAGATATGATTTATATATTCATATAAAACAAAAATTTGTGTGGCAAGATTAGACTAGAAAGATTCATAGTTTGATGAAAGTATATATTTCCCTTCAAAATATTTGATTTATATGCAATTTTCATGTCAATGTCAATTGATGTAAAACTCAAAGAAAATAAATTAAAATTCTAATTAGTTATCAATTACCTTCATCATCCACTAGGAGTTCTACAAGTCTCTCTAAGGCTTCGTTTGATTGAGCTGTGGCGGGAGGAGCAAGCGGGTCCAAACGGAGCTTTCGAACCGGAGGGGGGTGGCGAGGATCGAAACAGAGCGTTGGGGGAGTTTCCTCCTTGCTACGGGTGCAAATGGTGCAAACGGAGACGGAGATTTGTTTGGTTACCCACCGTCCTACGGCGTTTGCTCCAAATGCTGCCCAAAAACGCTGAACCAAATGAAACTTAAAAGACTGTTTAGTTATAAGTGTCTCCCAATCAAAACACTTTGTTTGTGTTGGTTTTAAAAGTTTCTTTATCAAGAAGACTTAAAATAGCACAAAGACATCTATCACAAGTACGGCGGGGTGTTTATATTTTTATAATTTAAATGTATATATTTTAATATTTAAATTTAGGGCTTTATATTTATAGGATCATGTTATATGCATACCAGTTTTGATTGTATACAGTACACGGATAAATACAGGTCAAACTAAAGACCCCTAGAACCTGTGACCACATTCAGGAAATGCTCTGCATATAGTCATTTTCAAATGCATGACCTACGTATTGTCAAAGTAGAATTGCATATATTTATTACACACATACACATATATATCTTATATATATAAATCAATATAGATATTTGAAAACACGTCATATTTTTAACCTAAGTCATTAGATGTTCTCAAAAATTAATATCATGCGTAGAAAAAAGTTGGAGAGTGGGGGAAGAGAGAGAAGAGAGAGGGGAGAGAAGAGAGTGGGGAGAGAAGTAGAAGTAGAAGTAAATGGTGGAAGAAAAGAGGGTGGAAGAAGAGAAATAGGAAGAGAGAGAGAGAGGAATGAGGAGAGAGGTAAAAAAATAATTTTTTTAAAGTCAAATCGTGCATTTTTTTACAAAATAAAATTATAATCTTAATTTATATATGTTGCGGGCGATGCCCGCCGTCGCTGGTCGGGTATTATCATGCATGGTCATAAGGGCGGAGCATGATTTGAGCCTGAGGGTTTTCCACGAGTGTCGTCTATCGTGATTTGAACCTGCTCATAGGCAGGCACAACCCGCCTGGATGCGGGCTTCACCCGCCATGGTGCGAGTGAAGCCCGCAACGCCGCTTTGAGAACAGGCGCAGCCCGCGTTGGTGCCAAGTGGGCGAAGCCCACAACACTGCATTGAGAACGGGTGAAGCCCGTTCGAAGATGCTAGTGTGTGCGTGTGTGTGTGCGTGCGTGCCTGTGCGTGCGTGCCTGTGCGTGTGTGCGTGTGCGTGTGCGTGTGTGCGTCTGCATGTAACAACCCCATCCGTTCATATGGTATATTCTAGAAGGTCCGGCCGGGGCCCCACAGTATATATCACAAAACAGGCGGTGAAGGTACATGATGATACCAGAGTAGCGCATCGCACCTATCACAAAACATTCTAGCGGAAGCCTAAACTACAACTTGAACTCCTCATGAATGTCCAAACATAAAACTCCATATTTTATACAATATAGGAATGTCTTACATTCCTAAGAACTAAACCACATGACCAGTGGATTGATTCAATACAATAGGATGAAAACTTGTACGAAGTTTTTACCTACCGTCAAAAGAAACTAAATTACCAGACCATAGTGGAACGGTAAGGGGCGCGAATAGAGAGCGAGAAAAATGCTTACAGAGTACAAACATGAGCCGCAATCAAGAGAGGTCTAATTGCTTACACTCCTCAAGGTTGCATAATAATTTATATGCTGCTGAATTATGGCCTTCCTTCAACCTAGATTTTCTGTCTCCATAAGCAAAAAATCTTGTATTGTTAGCAAAAACTGTAACTGAGCACAAGAATTTTAATTCATGTTTAGGTCCTTGCGTTTCTTCAACACTGCAAGTGTCAGGAATCCATTAAATGTAAGAGAAACTACAGTGAGCATAAGCTTAACTTAGCATAAAAAATAAATAAATAGCAACAAAGAGAATCAAGATAGGTAGGCATTCATATTGGTTTTTTATTAACATGGATAATAAGAAATGCATGGAGTTATTGATTGAACTACTTTCAGTGTGAATTTTGACGGCTCCGACATCACTGCGAGTAACGTGAAATTGTACCTAACGAGTAGATGTACATATGCTTCAAAAATAATGTTGTATTTCAAACTATAAATATAAACAAACACAAAACACACACACACACACACACACACACACACATATCCACACACACATGAAATGATTACACTCACACACACAAACATAGAAATTGAAATCGTCGAGCTCTGCTCGACGAACGTTGAGCAGAGCTCTATTTCGTCGAGCAGAGGTCGTCGAGCAGAGCTCGACGAAATAGAGCTCTGCTCGACGTTCGTCGAGCTCTGTCCGAAGAAACGCCGCGCAGAGCTCGACCAAAACGCAGAGGTCGATACACAGAAATCCGCACCTGGTCACACACAGAAATCCAGATACACGGGAAAATTAAGAAACAGAAATTGCAAAGATGGAAATATACCACAGGGACGGCACAGCGTTAAGGTTGAGCCAAAACTGGTATAAGCCCGCTGTTGAATCTGAAAAAAAAATGTATGGTTAAACCCTAAATTTGGGAGAGATCAAAAGCTTGAGTGTAAACCCGTGTAACATACCCGTTAGTGTTTATGGGATCAAATGCGGTGGAAATAATCGGAATTCACGATTGAATCCGACTGCGGTACGGAGGAAAACACCGGAATCCCGGATGGCGAGCTGCGACCGGGTTGGAATAGTCGGGATTCACGTCATTGCGCCACCGATGGAGGAAATCGGGTCAAGGGGCCTGCAATAAATTGTATATCGGCGCTGCTTTAGGGGCGAAAATGGCGATAGGCGTTGCAATCGCTCAACTCTCGCGTATATAACCTAACACGGCGCGCTCGAGCTTTTTTATCCAAAAAAAAGCTCGAGCGTATTATATATATACCGTATGTGTGTGTGTGTGTGTGTGTGTGTGTGTGTGTGTATAATATGCGGGCACCCTTATATGCAGGCGTAATATATATATACACACACACACACACATACACATGAGTGCCCGACACGGATCGCTGTGGGCTGTACCCGGATCAAAGTAGGTTGCGCCCGCTTTCTATGATGCCGACCTTTGCCTCCTAGCCTCCCGGACGCTAGCTTCCCTAACTCCTGCATGCTTCGCAAGAGGGACGCCGAATAGCAATCAACGAATGAATAGTTCATTCAATTCGTCGAATAGTATTCAACAATTAAACAATACTATGTGGATATTTATTGCATGAAAATGCCCATGAATAATAATTGGGGCACATTAGCCCATGACCAATAACATGATTTCTCTATATAAACATAGAAGAAGAATACAAAAACTCATAAGAGCTAATGACAGGTGAAGCTCTATTTCATCCTTGGGAAGAAAAAAAAGAGCAAGAAGAACTAAAAAGCATTAATGAGAGAAAATAGTTAAGTGTAGCTTGGAAGGCAAGCTCTCCAATCTTCTTGGAGAGGCCTTTCAAATATCACAAACTAGTAGAAACAAAGTCGTAAATGATAAGACGTGTTCTTGTTCACAAATGAAAGATTCTAATGTTAAACAAGAAGGAAAACTTGTTGAAGCCAAAGAACATCACAAAGATATTGGATAAGCAACTAGAAAAGAGGTGGTTCTCATTGAATCAAAGGACAAACTTTCGACTCTAATATGCGATATAGATGATGATGATCGAGACGATTTAATGCTCGGTGGGACACGCTGAGGATCTCTATATTGAGGATGTAATGTTATAAATGATCAAGAGTTGACGATTATGGATGTAACATGAATAATATGAATTTTAACGGAAGTTAGATAGAAGTCGAGCATATGTAAGATGTGTTCGTGATCGTTGCCTTATAAAATTATACCACCCTCCTCTGAGTCTTTGACCCGATGATCATTTCGATACGCTTCGACACTGTAGAAGCACAAAGCACAAACTTATGCTTTACGAAGCAACATACTAAATAGCAAATAAAATAAGTAAGTGTAGAGATCCAAGACAAAAAAACTTAAGTGTATATCCAATGTAAGCCAAAAATTCCAACTAATTAACAATTATTTCTCATGTTAAAAGAATAATTGAAAAGTCATAAAACTATCACGCTCAATCGTCGATACAATCGATGAAAGTTGAATGCAAATCACGTAAAATTCGATCATAACCGAAGTTGCTGATAAACACACATTCAGTACAAATTGAGTGCGGCGACTTTAAAATCGCCGAGTCAAGTCGACGAAAACAAATTGAAGAAGGCGTGCTGAGCTTGTCTACGACGTGTGTCATAGGCTTTCGACGAACTCTGATAGGAGTGCAATATAAAGAAATGCGTGTGTCAACAAACAGGCTTTAAAGTAAACTAATTTGAACAAAACAAACAATTCAATTTACCACGAGTTGTATGAGCATGCACGAGTGTTTAATCCTTGAGTTCTCTTTATGTTTATTTCAACATAATAAATATGAGAGATATGATTTATATATTCATATAAAACAAAAATTTGTGTGGCAAGATTAGACTAGAAAGATTCATATTTTGATGAAAGTATATATTTCCCTTCAAAATATTTGATTTATATGCAATTTTCATGTCAATGTCAATTGATGTAAATCTCAAAGAAAATAAATTAAAAATTCTAATTAGTTATCAATTAACTTCATCATCCACTAGGAGTTCTACAAGTCTCTCTAAGGCGTTTGATTGAGCTGTGGCGGGAGGAGCAAGCAGGTTCAAACGGAGCTTTCGAACTGGAGGGGGGAGGCGGGGATCGAAACGGAGCGTTGGGGGGAGTTTCCTCCTTGCTACGGGGGCAAATGGTGCAAACGGAGACGGAGATTTGTTTGGTTACCCACCGTCCTGCGGCGTTTGCTCCAAATGCTGCCCAAAAACGCTGAACCAAATGAAACTTAGAAGACTGTTTAGTTATAAGTGTCTCCCAATCAAAACACTTTGTTTGTGTTGGTTTTAAAAGTTTCTTTATCAAGAAGACTTAAAATAGCACAAAGACATCTATCACAAGTACGGCGGGGTGTTTATATTTTTATAATTTAAATGTATATATTTTAATATTTAAATTTAGGGCTTTATTATTTATAGGATCATGTTATATGCATACCAGTTTTGATTGTATACAGTACACGGATAAATACAGGTCAAACTAAAGACCCCTAGAACTTGTGACCACGTTCAGGAAATGCCCTGCATATGCATATAGTCATTTTCAAATGCATGGCCTGCATATTGTCAGAGTAGAATTGCATATAGTTATTACATATATATATATATATATATATATATATATATATATATATATATATATATATATATATATATATATATATATATATATATATATATATACGAGTGAGAGGCACGGGCCTCCGGCCCGATGACTACGCGCCACGGTACCCGGCCGGCGATGGCGTGTTTCGCCCGCCCCCGACTGGTCCTGCGGATTGCGCCCGCAATATATACATATGAGTGCTCAAAATG
The DNA here is from genome assembly GCA_039583875.1 of Platanthera guangdongensis. Lineage (NCBI taxonomy): Eukaryota > Viridiplantae > Streptophyta > Magnoliopsida > Asparagales > Orchidaceae > Platanthera > Platanthera guangdongensis. Next base: position 180,094,952 of record CM077161.1, on the reverse strand, counting down.
ATCGTAAAAAAATCTAAATCAATATTACAATATTTAATTTGTAAAAAAATAATTTTATACCTAAAAAAATTATTTTTTCTCTCTCACTCTCCCCCTCCCCACTCTTTCTTTATAATACTATATATATTATAATAATTGACAACTCTCTCTCTCCTATTTCTCTCTTTTTTGAAAATTACAGGAGCAATTTAGGTAATACATATGTTGCACTAAAGACAATTTTTTATTTATAAATTATATATATATATATATATATATATATATATATATATATATATATATATATATATTTATATCATATTTATATTTGAAAACACGTCATATTTTTAATCTAAGTCATTAGATTTTCTCAAAAATTAATAGCATCCATAGAAAAAAGTTGGAGAGAGGGGGGAAGAGAGAGAAGAGAGTGGGAGAGAGAAGTAGAAGTAGACGTAAATGGTGGGAGAAAAGAGGGCGGAAAGAAGACAAATAAGAAGAGAGAGGAATGTGGAGAGAGAGGTAAAGAAATAATTTTTTTAAAGTCAAATGGTGCATTTTTTTACAAAATAAAATTATAATCTTAATTTATATATGTTGCGGGCGATGCCCGCCGTCGCTGGTCGGGTATTATCATGCATGATCATAGGGGCGGAGCATGATTTGAGCCTGACGGTTTTCCACGAGTGTCGTCTATCGTGATTTGAACCTGCTCATAGGCAGACACAACCCGCCTGGATGCGGGCTTCACCCGCCATGGTGCGGGTGAAGCCCGCAACGCCGCTTTGAGAACATGCACAACCCGCCTTGGTGCCAAGCGGGCAAAGCCCACAACACTGCATCGAGAACGGGTGAATCCCGTTCGAAAATGCTAGTGCGTGTATGTGCGTGCGTGCGTGAGTGCGTGCCTGTGCGTGTGTGTGTGTGTGTGTGTGTGCGTGTGTGTGTGTGCGTGTGTGTGTGCGTGTGTGTGTGCGTGCGCGCGCGTGTGTGTGTGTGTGTGTGTGTTGGCTTATAATATCTGGGTGGCCCATGGTATAACTGTGAAGGGTCATCAAAACAATCCTAACCATAGTTTGAACTCACTGAAATAAAATCTAGTCATTTTATAGATCTCATAATAGTGCTATGGTAGTGTGTTTTAAGCTTGTATTTTAAGCCAACTATCCTACGACAAGAAATTATAACTTTGTCAACTATAACTTTAAATACTTAGATTTATTTTAAAAACTAATCACGTTAAATAATTGTCAACTATAACTTTAAAAATAATACAATATTTATTTGTATTAATAAATAAATATGTGTTTTTGAATTGGAAGCATATCGCACATGGGTTCACGAGTGAAGAGAGCATCGTCAAGTCAGTGCATTGTCGTAGCTAAAGTACAACCCTGTGGGGCACGGTATCCCCCGTGCATGTCCACTCATACTATATACACAAAAATATTTGTGAGGCCTATAGTATAATCATGCAGGATCATCAAAGCAATCTTAACCGTTCACCACATTGTGTACTTTTTTCTTTAAAAAAATCACTTGCTCTAACACAATAATAAAAAAATAACGTAGATATTTAAAACTAATTATAGCATTAATACAATACTCATAACCTACCAAAAAACAACTTTTATATAACAAACACAGCTTAATGAGAATATATAGATATATAATTATGATATATTAAAAAAAACATTTTTGATTAAACATTTAATTTTATTATTTTAAAGTTATTTAATACAAAATTTCTAATTTCCATACAATGATGCACATATATATGTGAACCGTGATAATGCAATATATATAGATAATATGAATCCGTCTTTGGAACCGCAAATCCCAAATTACGTCTAATTCAGGCTCTGATTTTGCACGGTGGTGGCGGTCGTAAACACACGAGTTAAAACCGTCATTCGTTGACAATCACCTAACAAAGATCATCTCTTTGAACATAAAAATGAATGTAATTTTTAGGTGGGTGTTAACGAATAACAATTTAATCCCCATGTTCATGATCGTAGCCATCGTGCCAAACAGAGCCTCTGTTACAAGGGGGGGGGGGGGGGGGGGGGGGGGGGGGGGCATTTCAACCGTCCTTCTAAACAACACCTTAATTGCACGATCTAATCAAAAATTAAGGCAACCAATGTATAATATAGTTTTCCTCTTTGGACATTGCTTCACCATATCAGATCGTCGATCAGAGAACATTCACCTGTCCTTCATGGCTTTGTGCAGTCGAGTTAAAATGGAGCAACCAGGTGATGAAGAAATAAAGGAGGCCCCAGATCGATAGACAGCGTCCCAAAGCTACCCTAACACCCCCTTTGCTTTGAGAGCTTTTTAGGTACACTCGTGCACATAGACGTGGTTGGGAGTAAAAAGGTGGCAGCTTGATTTAAGATCTGACCGCCTACTGAATCCAACGGCAAGCAGCCAACTCGCTCACATCTCTCATGTGCGTTGATTCCATCTTTTGTCTTCCATTAAATATCCCTATCAAATTAACACTTAAACAAATAAGAAAAAATAGCAAAAAAAAATTTTATTCATAGAATAACTCTTATAATAACACAAAGGACTCTTTTGCTTCCTTATTTATAAATTTTAAAAGAGAATTAATTAAGACTTCATTTAGTTTCGCGTTTAGGGGCAGCGTTTGGAGAAAACGCTGCCGCACGGTGGCAAAACAAAAGAACCTCCATCTCTGTTTGTCGTGTTTGGACCCGCAGCAAGGAGGAAAAGCAACGTCACCGCTCCGTTTCGACCCCCATCTCCGTGCCTCCAGTTCGACCACTTCATTTGGACCCGCCGGCACCTCCCGCCACCACTCAATCAAACAAAGCCTAAGAAGAAATGGATGAAAATGATAGCTGATTTTTCATATAAATATATAAATATACTCTTTTTTTTACTATGAGCATGCTAATACATAGGCTTTGTTTGAAATAGCGGTGCTATATTTATTTCAAATTGATTTTTTCCTGATTTTTTAAAAACAAAATTAAGTATTACATATTTGAATTTCTTTTTTTACAATTTTATGCATATAATTTTATTTTTTATAGGAACTAAATTGATTAAATAAAATTAAAAAAAATACAAAGCTGGTGTTTCAAAAGCAAGAATGAAGGTCTCGAGGGTCTTTCCAAAACGGAGAAAGAAGTCGGTTTTAAACAAACTATTTTAAAATGATAACAATTTGGTTGTTGTCAAATACCCATCCTCCGCTCCATTTAGAATTGAATGGAGTCAAACAGGATACCAAACAGAGCCATAGAGGTGAAAAAAACAACATGGGCTTTGAAAACGAATAGTCCGGTAGAAAGCTTGGCGAGGCCTGGGCAGAAATAGGGGTTCTCGACGGGCACCTTTTCATTTGTTGCCGAGCGTGATGCTCGCCCGGGCCGGCTTGAGCACCGAATGAGTCCTATTACTGGGCCCAATTTATCGATGGCCGGACCAGTAATTGGCTTAGCCCAACCATAAGTCACCCTCTAGGCCCCTTCATTATACCAGGCCCATGCTTGAGAAAGCCTAGACCCAGCTAAGTTAGGTCTGGGCCAGGCCTCCTCACTTTATTTTTTTATTTATTTATTTTTAACACCTTTATTTTACCCCTCTTTCAGGATTTTTTTCGTACAAGATCAATTAAAAGCTTGTATTTCGTGGGGCTCACGGGTGCCAGTGGTGCACAATGAGCCTATGCATCGTGTCCCCACGAAATGCATGAATTCTATTGGCCCCGAAAATTATACCGGCGGGGATGCAAGAATCAGCTCGTGCTTTGGACAGTTCATTTCGGTGATCTTTTACCCAAGATTCGTAAGATCTGCGATCATACGGTGGAGATTATATGCAAAAACTATTTGGATGGTGCGGATTTTTAAAGGGCGCTGCTATCCGCACCGCAGTTTTGGCTATTCGCACCGCATTTTCTCATAATTTTTCGTGTCTATTGAAAATACGCTTTGTACATGCATTTTTAGAAAAAGTGTTCAACACGAAAGTTGTAGATCTCGACGATATCTACAACTTTCGTGTTGAACACTTTTCCTAAAAAATGTATGTACAAAATGTATGTATTTCACAAGTACGCCTTGTACATGCATTTTTAGGAAAAGTGTTCAACACGAAAGTTGTAGATCTCGTCGGGATCTACAACTTTCGTGTTGAACAATTTCCCTAAAAATGCATGTACAAGACGTATTTCTAAAAGATATAAAAAATTAGGAGAAAGTGTGCTGCGAATAGGCAAAACTGCGGTGCGGATAGCAGCGCCCTTTTTAAATCGGCGATCGGACCGTGAAGAACTCGTGTTAACAAAAAAATGGACGGTGAGATTTAATCCGGCGGCACCGAAGATCACTGTCAAATTACCCGACATTGCCGACAGGGATTTATCGGGAATTTACAAGTTTTGAGCATTACTTTCTTCTTCTTCTTCCCCGGTGGGATTTTGATCGATTTCCCGTCTCATCTCCGCCGTGGCTTCATCCCGTCTTGATGCCGCCGGCGGCCGATCACGATTACACTCAGGCCCTGAACGTCGATTCTCAGCAATCAGGTACCGCCCCCCTTTTCTCTTAAATCGTTTCTTCTTACTTACCTATATTTTGTTTAATTTTTCTAATCCCGATCAGTTCAGGATCTCTGTCCGATCATGATGGCGATTGCGGAGGCGGCCAAACAATGCCGCCGCCCGCTTACGGGGAGACCCAGCGGGTGGATAGCTGCGGAGAACAGCTCGGCTTGGGGGTTCAAGGCTGGGGCGAAACGCAGGCGATCGATGAGTTTCAGGAGACAGAGCTGATTCGGAGTGATGATGATGAAGATGGAGATGGGAAGTCTGAGAGGACGGAGTTGGTAACAGACGAGGATGATGATTTTGTGGGAGAGGTGGCATCTGGTATTCGCACTAAGGATGGGGACTTGGTGGATCCTGATGCTTCTACTGATGAAGAAAAGGGTTTCTGCAGTGAAGGCAAGGGTATGTGTGTTTACTTTGCGGTTTCGTTTAGTTATCTTTATGTGATACACACACCTCAAAGGTGTTCAAATAAACTAAATTGCTTCTCAAATTCATATTGCTAATTGGGTTACTGAAAATGTATCATCTCTTTAGTACTGAAATGTTATGCCTTTAAAGAAAATGAGTTGATGTGTGTAAAAATATTAGACATTGTTGTTGATTTACTTCATGAATATTCAAAAATGACACATTTTCAGATGTTCTTGCATGTTAAAATTGAACCATGCCCTCTAAATTTTACTCCTATTTGCACCATTGTACAGCTGTTTTTTACATATTGCACCCTTGCACTCAGTGGAGCATTCCTTCATATATGAATTGGTGTGTCCAAAATCTTTCAGAAAGGGGATCATGATAACCATTTCATTTTATATTAATATTAATCTATAAAGAATACAAAATGCAAGAATAAAATAGTCCTATTGTTTATAAAAGATAATAATCAAGTGATCACTCTCAGTAAACTAAAGCTATAATTACAGTCTTGGTTTAGGAATATTTTTTGTGTTTGAAGGGGTTTGATCACCACCCTTTTGTCATAGTTTCTTATAGCGAGGCATCATAAAAAAGAGTTTGCACTTTTGCTTCCTCTCTTCTTCCTAATTCTGAATGCTTTCCTTAGTGTCACCTCTACTTTATCTACGTCATTATGATGCACATTTCCCTCCATCCCTATCCCATTTCAATGCCACTTGTGTTCTATCAGGTTACACATTGATCGTCAATTTGGATTCTCAACAACTAGGTGTCTGCTATTTTCTTCTCGCCTATTTTCCTGTTTAATTTATTTAATTTCAATTATTTGAGTGTTTTGATCTATTATGATACAAATGTGTGGGATGGAATGGGGTTCCAAGCATTGAAAGTTTGAATCGTTTTTATCTGATTTTGAGGAGACCTAATAGGTGGACAATCATGGTGAAAACTCTGCATCAAGGTTCATAATTGGAGATAATACCTAAGTTATCGAAGCGGTTCAGAAAATTGAGGTTGTTCATGATCACAATAAAGATGGAGGAAGGCAATCTGAGAGACAAGGCTGCTCATATATGAGGTATGATTTTTTTGGCATGGAGGGGGGATTAGGCATGCATCTAAAGATGCGGACCTTGTGGATTATGATGGTTCTAATGATGACTATGAGCGTTGTAATTATGAAGGCTCATGTATATGTCATGTTTATACCTTCACTGGGTTATTCTATAATTTATTGGTAATAGGGATGCAATTCTTGCACTTGTGAACTCCGTATCTGCAAGTGATTATTAAGATAAAATTATGCAATCTCAATGTTGTCTACAAGAATTGAGTTGGTACTCGATTTAGCTCAGTTTGGTAGAATTGAAGCTTAGCTTAGCTAAAAATAGCCTAATGGCCCAATTCAAGAGTGGGCATTGTATTGAGTTTATTGATGTCTATATCAAGGTTGTCAGGATCGCAATCCAGATCATAGTGATGCAGGACGACGCGTAGGATTTGCGCGTCTATCGGCTATTTCCATGAAACCCTAAATGTGTGCAAACGGTTTGAGCGATAATTGCACGAACTTTGAAAAAATAAACAACTTTAGTTTTGTAAAGCACAAAAAAAATTACTTTGTTAAAAAAATGATTTTTCTTAAAAATGGTTCAACTCTAAATTCAGGGGAAGGAAGTTCGCAATTTACGTTCTGTTCTCAAATCGTGAACTTCAAATACGTTTCCGTTTGGAGTTTTTGACGTAGCGTTCGCTAACAAAATCCAAGTGAAAACTCAGCAATGAATCTAATTAACTTAAGAGAAAATTTAGACGCACACAAAGGAAGAGAAAGAAACAAGTTACCCACAGGAAAGAGCCGTCTTTCCGCAATTGAAGTCGACGGCAATCCCGCGAGGAATTTCCTCGTCACCTTCGATCTCCCGCTTCGAGGTCAGCCGCTATCGCTCACGGGCACCACAGAGAAATTCCGCTCACTCACACAAGGAGGATTCACGTAATCTCAAGCACAAGATTTAAATTTCACTCAACTATCGTTGGAAGCCACAAACCCAACAACACAATCTTTTTCGCTGTTACCGGATACAACAAGAAGCAAGAAAAGCCTTCGAATTCCACTGTTCAACGCTTTAACAACCGAAAGCAGCAGCACCAATCATCAATCCAATCTACAACACTAAAATCCTACAGCTACAGGACTGAAGCAATATCACTCTAAACAGGACATCACAAAGCTGCACGAAAGCTCAACTAAACTCCTAATCTCACTCTCAACATTCCTCAAACGGGAAATACACAGCAAATTAACCAATTCTCTTCATCAATAACATCCTCCTAATTCTACAGAAACATAAATCTCCTAGTTCTTCACACAACAGCTCTATCAAACAACATTTTCAGTACAGTTTCAACACTAACTCCTAACAAAGAAACTACCGCAAGCACCCTCTCAAACGAAAATCAAGTTCACAGCAAGCAATCCATACATTCATATATTCATCAATCACTGGAAAAAACATTCAACACTCACTCCCCCTTTATAGGGTTACAATGACAAAATAAATAAATTCCTACCCGTCTAAAGCATGGAACGAGCGGTCATGGCGAAGCTTGGACAGGCTGAAACCGCCGGAGTGGAGGTCGTTGATGTCGAAACCGCTCGACATGGCTGGAGAACCTCCTGGTGCGGCGACTTTGTCGGGGAGGAAACACGCGCATCGCGTGCTGCTGACGTGACCTAAATCTATGGCGTGCGGCTTTGCTGAACTGAGAAGAAGCGGGAGGATCAGGTAGACCGAGAAGATAAACAGTTGCTCGGGTGCTGAACCAGGCTTGGGCTGTCGGCTGATAAAAACATATATATACATATATTTATATGTGTTATAAATATTTATATATATGTATATATTAACAGATGAGTTTATATATATATATATATATATATATATATATATATATATATATATCCACATTAAAAAAAGTTGCAATGTTTACACAGGGCAACTCGGGACACAAACCCTACAAAACGCAGAATGGCCACGCGGAAATAAAATATATTGATAGACTCGTGGTGACGCTAAAATATGATAGGGCTGAGGTCCGGACGGGTGCGGCGTCAGACACTTTTGCGTCGACCTGATCAGGGCTGGTCTCCACCACATAGGATCTTACGATCCTACGATCCAGATTTTGTAAATTGATCCAGATTTTGTAAAGCAATCATCGATCCAATCCTACCATCCGATCCGATCCAATCTCGAAACAATCTCATTTAGGATCTCGATCCTGACAACCTTGGCCTATATCACTCAAATTATGTCATAAAGAGATATACAATGACAAGTTATTTGACGTTACTCATTATAGTTTGGATCACATTGGCGGAGCCTCCCTCCTTTCTCCATGCTATTTTCTTCTTCATCTTTTGAACCCAAACTAACCCTATAAAAATCGAAAGGCTAGATCAGTATTAAGTCAAACCTGCTTTAGGGTTAAGAAGATGAAGCTTAAGGATGGAATATACCTCATCTCTAGCAAGGCCAAATTAATAAATCTCTTTCTGATCTAAAACACGGGCATGATCCTAAGTTAGTCACATTAGAGATGATTTATAAGGACAAAAAGTAACACGTTCATGTAAATGCTCGATACTTCTAGTCAATGATGGAGGAATAAATGAGTTCTGTTAGATGAGAACTGTATGACGAGGACTTTTCAAGGAAGGGTCCCCACGATAAGGACTGCCTTATTGAGAATGTCGACGGCGAGGAAGAGTCACTGACAAAGAAAATGTCGTCATTGTAATAATGACATAAAGGGGGCTTGTGATTTCAGAAGCTCGAAGAAGACAACATCAACGAGGAATTTGTCGATCTCAATTGATGAAGGAAACTGAAATGAAGTAGATAGTTTCCCTTCAAATCAAACAAAATACGAGCTTGATTGGCATGGAGGACAGAGAAGAAGTGGAAAAAATACTCTCGAGGTTGCGTTGAGGACAATAGTTGTTGAGCATGGAGAAATAAATGATGTTCTAGGATGTGTTGAAAATGATGACGTTGATGATGACTAAATTGAGCAAAGGAAGGAACGTCTGTTACAGAACAAATTATCAATAGAAGTTGCATAAGATTGTGTCTGCTTCTGGTCGTCTGCAAAAGATTGCATCTAATTCTGAGCAATTTGTAGAAGATTTTTCATGATAAGTAGATTGCATCTGCTTTATCGATCAAGATCAAAAGTGTACTATGCCTGCTTCTATGCTCGATTGTGTCAAAGGAGGACATGAATAAAACTGGCATCAAAGGAGTCCGTCAAGCACAAGGCGTTGAATATTGTGCAGTGAGAATTGAAATGAAAGAAGCTTATAGTTAGAAGATGAAACAATTCAAAATATCAATCTTGCACTCGTGTAGTTGACAAAGAAGTACAACTGTGTTAATTATCAGAGAGGAGAGATGAAAAGAATCATCACATATGGGAAAAAAGATAGAAATTACAAGTGTCTTCAGACCTAAAGTTCTAAAGAATATCTTGAATATAAACAAAACAAAATACAAGTTATATACAATAATTTCATAGTTTAACATTCTATGTAGTGTCGTGAATACAAGAGGTAATATTAATAGGTGTTGATGGAATTATTGTAAATGAATAAGGAAAACAATTGGTTTACCATTGTTGCTTGGTATATTTTATCTGTGTTATAAACTGATATTTACAGTAACCTTCAATTCAAACAGTCAGACTGTAGTATTCTACGTGTATTTATGATGAAAATAAGTTGATTACATAGTTTCCCTTTTACTTCTTTTATTTATTATCTTCATTGGCTTTAGAATATCTACTATAAGTGTTAACAAAACAACCAATTTTTCCTTTTTTCACCACAAACATTTTCAGGAGACATTTCTTCTTTACAGCTTACTGAGGGCACTTGCAAGTCCACCGATGGTAATTTTTTCTCCATATTATGTCATTTTGTGTATGTTCAAGGATGTTATAAAGTCGGTGATTTTTAGTCATTTACTTTGTGGTACACATTCTTTTGGACTGGTTTGCATTGACTTCGACTTTATATATAGAATGTTCAAGGAAAAACTTTGTTGTTATTTGTGTAGCAGCTTTACATTCTTCTGGTTTTACTGCTGCTCGCAGTATGACTTGTACTCCCGTTGGCAATAAGTCAGAATCATCAAATCTGGCTGAAAGGAACTTTAATGAATACAACCAAGACAAAGTTAACAATAGTCACACTGGACTGAAGACCAGATTGATGGAGACAATGCCTTGTACTGTATCAGACACCAAAAAGGATGAAATTGTCTTGGATCACGGTACTGAAAATCCATTCAGGTGCGTAGAGAGCTACAATATAGATAGTTTCATGGTTCAAGAGAAAGAAACTACTATAAGATCAGAAATTAATAACGAAAAGATGGTCGCCTCAATGTCCACTAGGATGCAACGAAGCTGTTGTGAGTTATATTTCATCCCAAGAACCCGGTGTTCAGTCCCAAGCCACTGCATTAGGTGTTGTGGACAAATTTCTTTCAGTAATTGATGCGGGATTATCTCAAGACATTAACAACGGGAGTACTGACATTGTGATTTCACCTCCTATTGCAAATGTGAAAAGGGCTCAGACTTCTGTGGTGAAATCTAAAAAGCATACAGCAAGAAACATTCATGCATATGATTGGATCGATTCCATTGAGGATGAAGGAGGTGAGTTATTCAGCAGAAGAGAATATTCATCCTTCGATCATAAAGGAAATAAGAACAGATTTTGCAATCTCCCTTCAGGGGTTATACGTAGGGGTTCTCGGGATGCCAATAACAAGAGCAGTTATGGAGGTGACACGTCCAGAGCTTGTCAGAAACTATCACGTTTAGCTTGTTTTGGTTCTAAACTGGAGCCCTCGTCTAAAACAAGATCAAAGAAGATCCATTTCAATGAAATGGAAGAGCAAGCAAACACAGAAAAAATAGGGCAATTAAAGAAAATTGATGATCACACAACTGATGAGGGTGTTTATGTTGTTCCTGCCACTCAAATCACAGCTGAAGCTATACAAGCCTTGTGCCATTCATCTCCTCTTAATTTGGAACAGATTAATCTACAATCAAAGAGTGGGAAGTTGGCTGGCATTTCCAAAAATATTATAAAGCCTAGCAGAACTCGCTCAAGAAATACTCCGACAAGGAAAAGGAGTAAGATGTCTCAAGAATCAGGAGGAATTACGGCGCGTTCAAAACAACAAATTAACAACATCACCAAATCAAGAACTAGCTGCAATTCTTCTAGAAAAAGTTTCTCTAAATTGGGAATGAGGATGGTTTCGGAGGAGAGCAGAATGGAAATAGCACCAAAAATGACAAAGAAGAAATTAAATGAAAACTGCAAAGGAGTGATTTCACTCAGCATGGAGACTCTGCAACATCGCTAGTCAAAAAGACAGTGAAAAAGACAATAGATAAAGAGGTTGAAAAGCCTTTGGTTGGTGAAAAATTCATTGTAGGCACCAGTCAGATGTATACTTCGCCTGTTGCACATCGCACTAGGAATTCAACTAGTAAACTTTTGGATTTCAATAAAAGGTTATCTAATAACAATTCCGAGGATACAGGTGGGATCAAATTTTGTGGCCCTAGAACAGCGGGGCCAGAGAATGATCTTGCTTTGAATGCCTCAGTTGCACCAAAGGTCGATAAAAATGTTTGTGATGTAAGCTTGAATGCAACAGTGAACAGGGACTACGGATTCAGTGGCCTTGCTGATGCATTTGAGATGGAGAGAGTGCATGTTGAAGGAATAGGAGTCTCTCATGACAAAGTTGCATACAGAGAGCCTAAAAGAAGGAAGAACAACATTGATTCCGAGAATCAAATAAATGATTCCAAAATGGATAATCATTCTAAATCAGTTCATGTTATTGCGCCAAGAGATGTCAAGCTTCCTGTTCAAAGGAAAAAGCATAGAGTATTTATCAGAAGTATTGCTGACATTTTAGATACAGTGAAGCGGAGAAGGCGATCAGTTACTTCAAGCAACAAATTCGAGTCAGACGGCTTGACTTCTAATGTTGGAAAAATGCCAATTGCGTCCCACAAGAGGACGCGGTCATCATTGCTCTCCGATATTTTGAAGCCTTATTTATCTAATGATTCGCATTTTAAGTCTCACGTCAAACCTTCTTCTGATGGAACCGCCTATGCATATTCAGTTTGTTCTGTTAAGCAAGTTGTACATCTTGATAACCCTGAAAAATCTAAAGAAGGTGCAGAGTTCAGATTGTTTCCTGAAGTTGCAAAAGAATATATTAAAGCTGAAGGCTCACTTGATGCAATCAGTCAACCTAGTTTAACATGTTCACCAACAATTGGCATAAATGCAGTTTCACCTGTTTGCATCTCTCCAGACATATCAAAAATATCAGCCCATAAATCTTTGTCAAGGTCTTCTCTTACTAGGGAACTTATTCGGTTGGAAGCTACTAGTACATCACCATCAAAGTTGAATGACATGCGAAGAAAAAAAGATATGGGAAGTTTTCAGATTTGTTTCAGTAATCATTTAAGCCAGGATGTAATCAAGCAGCAGAAGAAGGTGCTGTCTCATTACCTTTTACTTGTGCATTCATGAGCCAACATTTTAAATAATTGACATTAATGATATTGTCTTGTTTATTGATTTAGATATTGGCACGGTTAGAAATAAAAGTTGTCTCCTCTGCTTCAAAAGCAACGCATTTTGTTACTGATAAATTTGTGCGCACTAGAAACATGCTAGAGGCGATGGCCATGGGAAAACCAGTGGTAACAACCATGTGGCTTGAAAGCTGTGGACAGGCAAGCTGCTATATTGATGAAAGGAACTATATCTTGAGGGATGCTAAGAAGGAAAAAGAGATTGGATTCAGTATGCCTGTTTCGCTTGCACGTGCATGTCAACATCCCCTGCTCCAGGTCCTTGTCTTCATATCTAGTGTCTCTTTAACATTGATGACTGCATCGTTATAGCAATTTTAATTGAATTCTATTCTCTTTATAATTTGTAGGGTAAAATGTTATTTATCACGCAAAATACAAAACCTAATCAAGAGCTTATTTCCAGCTTAGTTACGACTGCTGGCGGTCAGGTATTCTACTGTTTAGTAGATTTACTGTGGCATCATAAACTTGTTGCTAACACTCATTTACTTTCCATATTTCTGATCATTCACTTTGTTTTGCGTACAAGTCACATCCCCTTTTTGGACTTGTACTCTTATTTTACAACGTTGCTCCACCAAGCTAATGTAACTATTTTCGGCTAAATGGTTTAATGGATTTAATCTATATACACATTGGTTATTCATAGGAGGCAAAAATGTTCAAAAATTTTACTATCCTATGGGAAAAATATAGAGAGACTAGTGTTGCAACCTAAGTTGTCTGTGGAGAAGTCTGAACCATAGATTAAAGGCAAGATATAGATGGATAAAAGGAGGAACATATCACTCGTTGAAGAACTGCAAGTCTGCAAGTGTTGGTCAGGCAAATCTTAGATTTCATTTGAGAGAGCGGATGCGATTGTGAAACGAGTTGTTGCAAATGAAGGTTTGTAAATGGAGTTGTTGGAAACTGGTTGCTAGAAATAGAAATTTATTTGGATAATCTGTGTTTGCAGAACTGTTCTGAACAGAGAACCATTTGGCAAAACAGCGTTGTGATATTTTTCTTATCAGGTTTTTTCATGGTACCAATACATAATTTATCACATCAAAAAACACACATACAGCGACTAGGAAAACATATATACAACAATCCATTTACCAGTTCAATTACCCCCATTGCATGATGAATTCAACAATCCCCTCACACATATGCATCATACGATTCAACTGAATGGTTGATCCAGTCCTGAATGCTATTACATATCACATAAACATAGCACCAGTTTGTTTGACTCTAATTCAAGATCTGTAACTCATCTAGCTACTGAATTTTAAGGACTCAAACACAAAAATGCAAAAAAGGAAGAATGGGATTGTTACCGGCTGGAGAACAAACAGAGGAATGAAATCCAAAAATAATGAATAACAAGACTGCTGACTGTGCTAGATCTGAAGAACAAAAATGGTAGAATACAAGGCTGCAGATGTGCGAGATCTGGAGGAGACACCCGGAAAAGGAAGGTGATGTCGAGGGGCGTGAAAGCTTGGATGCTGCCGGAAGACAAGCCGCAGGTTCTGGATGTGGCAGAGAGACACCGAAAAAGGAAGGTGATGCGACGAGCGGGCGTGAGAGCCTGGAGGCCGCCGGAGAAGAGACGTCGCGCAGCGGGAGATTTGCCTTCTCGTGTGGCCTAAACGCAGGCGGCTGGAGATGTGTCGCGGGGTTTGGAGACGCGGAGAAATGAGGGACGCGACTTTCATCCGCGATTGGAAAGGGAGGCGGAAAAACATATGAAATTAAGCTATCGCTTTTCGTTTAGGGTAAACGCAGCAGACCCAAAAGCTTTACCAAATGAAGCCTTAATCTGGCTTCAGATGCCATTGAGAGGGGTGGGATATAAAGAGAGAAAGTGGGGAAAAGAGTGTGTAATAATCAATGATAGCCTCATTCAATAAAAAAGTTTGAAATCTATCCCATTTAAGGCCCATAGTCGAGTCTCAGGTTATTAAAAAAATTTACCCACATGATTACAAAATATACAGTTAGAAAGCGCTTCTGTAGTCTCTGATACCTACATGGTTCCAAACACTCTTAACAGCTCAGCTCTTTCTTGAAGATCTAATCTAATTTGGTTTAACAAGATCTTTTTAGAATTTTAGCAGGGTTCCCTATCATGCCTTTGTTGTGGGATCTCCTCAGCAAGAAGCTAGTGGTGAACTCTTATATGGTGAGGTTCTTTTTTGCTAGATCTTGGGTATGACCTTCCCGATGCAGTATTTAAAATGCTTTTTTTGAAGAACCGTAGGCTCTGTTTGAGAGAGCGGTGATAGTTGTGAACACAGGGATGAAAAACACATGTATTGTTTGGGTAGTTGCGTTTGTGAATGGCATTTCCCCAAAATGGCGTTTTGGAATAAAATACCTCTAAAGTCATCCGGTTGTGGTCATCCTTTTACTGTCGCAAATGTCCCAATCCCCCCAAAATGGTATGGGCAATAAACACTACTCCAAGAGTTTCAAACTCAAATAAAATGGTATCGCTCTATTTACTGTCACAGTTTCACACCGTCATGGCTCAAATGCTAGAAATGTCTTGGACAATCTTAGGGCTCTATTTGGAACAATTGTGGCGTATGACTATTTGGAACAAATGTGGTGTTTGAGCTATGATGATGTTTAACTGCGGTAATAAATGCAGTGGTGACGGTTTAGCTGTGTTTGGAATCTCCATTACACCCTTTTTGGCCCAAATTTTACTTTTCAGGGGTCTGGGCATTCATGGTTGCAAATGCTTGACCTGCATGATTGCATTGACATTTTGTCATAAAACATTTTACAAAAATAGTTTTGTGACTGTTGATAGCAAATGCTACCTTATAGCTACGTTCAGAACTGCCTCTCCTAAACATGGCCTAATTAATCTTATTGTTTCCTATCTTTAAACTGTTGGGTTACCGACCTTTTTTCCTCAATGTCCACCATGGAGATTGGCACGCCATTCAAGGGAAGATTTGGTTGTACAATTAGGATTTCAATTTTCTAGCCATTTTTTGCTTTACTGCTAGTCTAAATATTTTCTATAAATCCATGGCCACAAATCAAGCAACATCTTGAAATTGAATTGGACACTAAAAATTCGAATGTTGTATTTTTTCAAGAGGTATTACCGGTTCACATAAGAGAGATAAGGCAAGAATTTCAATTATTTTTCTCCTCGTTCACAAAAAATAGCAGGCTAGAGACTGGAACTCATCTATCTAAGCATCGTTTTCCATCTGATGTTCATTGAACTCAATGGTGGAATTGACACTATGAAAGGGGATGTCCAGTTAAGAGAGCATTAAAGGCTGGCACTCGTCCTAATTGATGGTGGCAGTGACTGATTGCTTGTTATACATTGCTGTCGTCATTGCTTAGGAAGATGGAACATATGAACTCACAACTTTGTTGACTCATTGGGAAATCACAGAGCATTTTGTAGGATATGTACCAACCTGCATTATGTACATAAATACGTGTCAACACTTATATTTCTCTGATTTTGCAGATTCAATTTGGTTTCAGGCTAGATATCCACTATAAAAGAGGTATTTACTGGAGGGACATTTTTGAATGAGGACAATTAGTAGTAAACTCTAGGGATCATAGGAACGATGTTCATATAGTTTTTATAGAAGCCATGTGATCAAGTATCATGAAATTAAAGAAAACTTTGTCAATGATTGTTTTTAAGAATGTGTACAATGTAGTGTTGACTAGTATTAAAACTTTGTGGAGAAATCAAAGGGTTTATAATTAAGTGGGAGTACGTCAAGATCAACATTAAATCTACAACATTTGTATTTGTTATAAAGTTGCTTACATAAAGTATTCAAAATATGGTATCTTAGTTTATAATTTTCCAGATGGCATCCAAATAGGTAATACATATGCAGTAACAAGTGGAAAGCCAGAAACTAGAGAAAATGTTTAAAAGTTACAAAATAGAATCTTAGAGGAAAGTGTATATGACGTACAATTTTAGAGGGTATGATATTTAATAATTGTTAGTATTATTAGAAGATAAAATGATTTGTAGCTGTAGAAAAGGAGAAAGCCAACCTTGTATATATGTCCACTTGATACAAATACAAAGAATGAGTACATATATATAGATGAGAGAAAGAGAGAGAAAAGTCCTATACACAATGTGGGACTAAAGAGAGGAGAGAAAAAGCAATAAATGCTATACAAATGGGCCTAATGTTAAGTGGGCTTTTCCAACACTCCCCCGCAAGCTGGAGCGTATAGGTCATATGCACCCAGCTTGGACAAACATTGGTAGAACAGAGTGCTTGATAAGGCCTTTGTGAGGATGTCGGCAACTTGATCAGTTCCTGGAACATGCTTTAATTCAAGTTTCTTCAATTGAACCTTTTCACGAACAAAGTGACAGTCAATCTCGATATGTTTTGTGCGCTCATGAAAGACCGGATTCTTTGCGATGTGTATGGCGGCTTGACTATCACAAAATAGAACAGCAGAGGAGGGGAGTTTTACTCCCAGGTCAGTAAGGAGACTTTCAAGCCATGTGAGTTCTGAAACAACTGAGGCCATCGATCTGTATTCAGCCTCTGCAGAGGAACGAGCCACCACAGCTTGTTTCTTACTCTTCCAAGTAATAAGATGCCCACCAAAATACGTACAGAACCCACTAGTTGACCTTCGATCGTCCAGGGAACCCGCATAGTCGGCATCAGAATAGGCAACCAATGCGGGAGCAGAGTCAGAGGTTTTGTAAACCAGCCCTTGGCCTGGAGCTCCCTTAAGGTATCGGAGAATCCGTTCAACCGCTTGGAGATGAGAAGCCCGGGGGGCATGCATGAACCTACTGACAACCCCAACTGCAAATGATATATCTGGCCTTGTGACTGTTAGATAGATCAACTTGCCCACAAGGCGTCGATAGTATTCCGGGTTCGGAAGTAGCAAATCGTCATCCGAAGCATGAGCGCATAATTTGTGATTTGCCTCCATCGGGGTACATGCTGGCTTGCAACCAGACTGACCAGCATCTTTGAGAAGATCGAGACAGTACTTTCGTTGGGAGAGTACCAACCCGTCCGTCCGCCGGGCGATCTCGAGACCAAGGAAGTAGCGAAGTTTCCCCAGATCTTTAGTCTGAAAAACAGTGCTCAGGTGTTGTTTGACGTCTTGAATCCCCTTTGAGTCATCCCCAGTGAGAAGGATGTCGTCAACATAAACCAACAGAAGAATGGTGCCAGTGGCCCGGTGTCGGGTAAAAAGGGAGAAATCTGCAGAGCTCCGAGTGAACCCCATGTCCCGAACCACCTTGCTAAACTTGTCAAACCACGCCCGTGGGGACTGTTTGAGACCATAAATTGACTTTTTGAGAAGACAGACCCGAGACTCCCCCGTGGTCTCAAACCCGGGCGGTTGGCGCATGTAGACAGTTTCCTGAAGGTCGCCATTCAAAAAGGCGTTCTTGATATCAAGCTGATGAAGAGGCCAGCGGCGGTGTACCGCGACGGAGAGAAGAACGCGGACAGTGTTAAGCTTGGCCACCGGAGAGAATGTTTCCTCATAGTCGAGGCCCTCCTGTTGTGTGAAGCCACGGGCCACAAGACGGGCCTTCAGGCGGGCAATAGTGCCATCCGGAGCATGCTTGATGACGAAGACCCATTTGCATCCAACAGGGTGCTGACCGGGAGGTAAGGGAACCAAGACCCAGGTCTGGTTGGCCCAAAGGGCCGTCATTTCTTCGTCCATGGCAGCCCGCCAGCCAGGATGGTGAAGCGCCTCCTGCAAAGAGTTAGGGACTGAAACAGAAGATAAGGAGGTGGCAAAGTGAAGAAGAGAGGGGGAGAGGCGATGGAGCGAGACGTAGTTCGCCATCGGATGAGCGGTGGAGACGGGAGCCGGAGCAGCAGGGAGCAGAGCACCAGAGGGCGAGGCCGACTGCAGAGGAGCCACAGAATGAGGAGAGCGACGAGAATAGACCCGGATAACCGGAGGTGGTGGACGGACCGGAGGCGGGAAGGGAGAGAGGCTGAGGAGGAGGAGGAGCAGGATGACAGGACGAACGACGGGAGCGGAGGCAGAGCGATATCCGGAGCAGGGAAGAAAGGAAGATCTTCACGGAAAGTTACGTCAGGCGAGACAGTAACCTTGCGGGTAGTAGGCGAATAACATACATAACCCTTCTGAGTGCGCGAGTACCCGACAAAAATCTGCTTGGTGGCACGAGGGTCCAACTTGTCCGTGGAGGGACCGAGGTGGTGAACGTAGCAGGTACACCCAAACACCCGTGGCGGAAGAGGAAAAGGCAGAGATGTGGGAAAGAGGAGGCTGAAGGGAGTAGCATACTGGAGGACGGAAGACGGGAGGCGGTTGATGAGGAAGCAAGCCGTGGAGAGAGCGTAGTTCCAGTACGGTTTGGGGACCTGCATTTGAAGCATAAGCGAGCGAGCGACATCAAGAAGGTGACGATTCTTGCGCTCGGCGACACCATTCTGTTGTGGAGTGTACAGACAGGAGGTTTGGTGAAGAATGCCGAATTTAGAGCAGAGAGTGGCAAACGTATGGCTGGTGTACTCCCGCGCATTGTCAGTACGAATAGTGCGAATAGGCGCAGAGAACTGAGTGCGAGTCTCGAGGATGAAAGCCCGGAATACGCGGGGAAGTTCAGAGCGATCCCGAAGGAGATATAACCACGTCATGCGAGAGTAATCATCAATAAAAGTAAGAAAATAGCGATAGCCAGAAATACTAGTAACTTTGTACGGACCCCATATATCGGAGTGTACTAAAATAAAAGGAGCGGAGCTCCGAGTACAATGAGGGGGGAAAGAAGAACGGGGCTGTTTGCCCAAAATACATGTGTCGCAACGAAAAGCAGAGAGAGTTACATCAGGAAGAGCCTTCCGGAGGACTGGAAGAGGAGCATGTCCCAGACGGCGATGCCAATCCGAAGAGGAGGTAGATGCGAGGACAGTAGGAGAGTCGTCAAGAAGATAGAGCCCATTCTGCAGCCGTCCTCTACCAATGATAGTCTGCGTCTGCTGATCCTGTATGAGAAAAGAAGAAGAAGTAAATGTCACTGAGTAATTAGAATCAGTAGTAAGGCGACCGACAGAGAGTAAATTGAAAGGAGAGCCCGGAACATGTAGAGCCGAGCGTAGGAGGAGAGAAGAGGTGAGAGAAATATCAGCACATCCAGAGACGGGAACCGACGCCCCATTAGCAACAGTAATGTACTTCGGGTGAGGTGAAGACAAGTACTGTGGTGGCTTAACAGAGGTGATATGATGAGTGGCACCAGAATCAAGGATCCAGCGCGTGCCAGAGGATAGGCAGGCGATACCTTCATTGGAGAGAGAGGCAGCAGAGGCAACCGAGGCAGGCGGACGGCTGAGCAAGCCATGAAGATGCTGGAGCTGAAGACGAACCTCGTCGAGCTCAGTACGAGAGGAGGCAGAGTCGGTAATAGTAGCAGAGGCATGTGGACGAGGAGGTCGGCCGTGTTTGCGAAAGCAAGTGGCCTCAAGATGACCAACTTTACCACAGAACGAGCATTGAGGCCTAGACCGGCCACCGCGACCCCGGCCGCGAGAGTCAGAGCGGCCACCACGGGCAGAGGGGGGAAGAGGCAATAAGGGAGCAGGTGCCTGTTGAACAAGGGCCGGAGAAGGAAGTCCGGGAACATCCAGAGGCGGGGAGACTTTGAGAAGCATTGAGCACACGTCGGAAAAGGACGGTGTAACAGTAGAGGAGAGGATGTGAGTCCGGACACTGTGAAGATGAGGGGGTACCCGGGCCATCATCATGGCGATACCCACAGCTTCCTTCTGGGTACGTTGAGCAGCGAGATCTAGAGTGGGAGGCTGATGGTGGATCCAAGCCTCAACCAGAGACCGGGCTTGAGCAACAAAGGACGTCAAGTCGGGTGCGTCACTGCTGTCAAGGGCCTGGAGAGCGGTGATGATATCATAGAGATGGTGGAGACTATCTTTACCGGAGTAGAGGGTGTGTAGCTCGTCCCACATGCCTTTGGCCGTCTCATGATACATGGCCAGACGATAAGATTCTCCATCAAGAGAGTTGAGGAGCCAAGTCTGCACACGCCCATCATTGCGTAACCACTCCTCAGTAGGGACACCACTAACGGTCTGGGTCAGATGATGAAGGAATCCCTTGGACTGAAGGACACGGCGAACTGAGTGTGCCCATTCCACAAAGTTCTTCTTGCCAGTGAGCGAAATTGTAGTGATCCGGAGCTCGTCGCGGACTTCCGGTATAGAGGCCGGGCGTTCAGGAGGAACTGCCGTACCGACGGAGTCTGCAGATGTAGACATGGAGGCCGCAGCGAGTTGGATGAGACCGCAGCGGGCTGGAGGCCGCAGCGAGCTGGAGGAGACCGCAGCGGGCTGGAGGCCGCAGCGAGCTGAAGGAGGCCGCAGCGAGTGGGAGGAGGCCGCAGCGAGCTGGAGGAGACCGCAGCGGGCTGGAGGCAGCAGCTAGAGGAAGCAAACAGACAGCGGACTGGGTGAGGACGCGGCGACCTGGATGAGGTCGCGGCGAGCTGGAGGATGTTGCGGGCTGGGTCAGGTCGCGGCGGGCTGGGTCAGGTCGCGGCGGGCTGGGTCAGACCGCGGCGGACAGGAGTGAACTGAGAAGAGAAGACAAGCCGGGGCTGACTTGCGAGCTGGCGGGCTGGCGGGCTGGCGAGCTGGCGAGCTGGCGAGCTGGCAAACTGGCGAGCTGGCGAGCTGGCGGACGCTGCGCGAACGGCGGATGAAGGAGATCAAGGAGAGAGGTCGCCGAGGTCGCGCCGGACAGGAAGAGGCCGCATCGGACAAGGGGAAGCAGTGGACCCCACAGAATGGCTATAAAAGGAGGGGGCAGAGGAGGAAGGGAGAGAGGGGGGGGGGAAAGAAGTGGATCCACGGGAGAGGAAGCGGACAGGATAAGTGAGGCCGCAGGAGAGACGCGACTAGAGAGTGCGGACTGGACAAGGGAGGCCGCAGAGACCGCAGGCTGCAGGGCGGACAGAAGAGGGAGTCCGCAGGAGATTCGAACCTGGCTCTGATACCATGTAGAAAAGGAGAAAGCCAACCTTGTATATATGTCCACTTGATACAAATACAAAGAATGAGTACATATATATAGATGAGAGAAAGAGAGAGAAAAGTCCTATACACAATGTGGGACTAAAGAGAGGAGAGAAAAAGCAATAAATGCTATACAAATGGGCCTAATGTTAAGTGAGCTTTTCCAACAGTAGCCAATATTTGGCGGGATGGCATGGGTGCAGAGTTGCAGCCTCAGGCCGCCATCGAAGTGCAAAATAATATGTCACTGAATCAATGTCGTTAGAGCACATATATGGTATCCGCTACTTGGGTGTTGGCTGGAATGGTGGTGAGCAACAATTTAACTAATCCTTGCCAAACAAAATCTAGAAGTAATGGAGGCCAAGCCGCATGGAGATGCTGGAAGGGTGCCAGGGCTGAAAGGGGAGTTGTCTGGGCGTGGTGATCCTTACAAGGACTGCTGGAAAGGATCCAGAGGATATGGCTTGGGATAGATTATAGGCTGTTGGACAAGGCTTGGATGGAGGGGTGGCCGGGCTAGTCTGGTCCATGCAGTGGATGAATTGGTTCTGGGATAGATCTAGCGCTGCTATGTGGAGGTTATGTTGTTTGGAGGGTGGAAGCTTGGTGTGTCAAGTTGGGGAGAGTTTGGAGTTGGTCTGCTGCTTGGTGAAGATTTGGTGATTCTGTAGGCAGGTTGCAGGAAAACAGTGAAGGCAGGAGTGCCACAATGGGAAACAAGGAATAAATACATAAAATAATATTACCTAGGAAGTCGACACCTAGGAGTCGGTACCGTGGATGACCGGAAGATTAGGAAGAAGCTCCCCAATATCTGTGATCCGCCTCAAGCATCTCCTAACACTTCGTATTTATAAGAAAACACGACTAGAGCGATTATTTTAAATGGCTAAGATCGTGCATCCATAATAGTTGTCCCATTTCTCAAAATAAAATAGCAAAAATTAAATAACGTGGAAATAATAAAACGTCGCTCTGGACAGATTCAGGCAGTAGATGGTTGCTTTGTGGAGGTCATGTTGTTCTTTGAAGGCTGGAAGGTAGGTGGGTGCAGTTGTGGGGGGTGGTAGGCTGTTTGCTTTTAGGGTTAGGAGAGGAAGATTTGGTGGTTGTGATGATGGGCAGGCTACAGGAAAACAGTAAAGGGAGGGATGGCACAATGTAAACAACGAGAAATCACAAGAAACAATACCTAGGAGTAGACACCTAGAGTTACGATCGATAGATCGAGGAAGAAGCTCTCTAAAATCTGTGATCCGTCTCATATTAGCCCCTAACACTTGTATTTATAAGAAAACCTGACTATGGCAATTATTTTGAACAGCTAAGACCCCGCATTCATAATAGTTGTCTAATCTCTCAAAATAAAATAAAATTACATAGAAGTAATAAAACATCGCTCCGGACATGATCATGGTCTTCGGACGTCCATCTGGACGTGCCTAATGTGGCAGGTCGCAATAATGTCGCAAATCAATGCCAAATTTTACTCCAATGCGTAGGGTTGGTCCCATCAAAGCTTCTCCTTGAACTGTTTTTGTTCAAATCCTATACAGTAATTAAGAGGCGGAGATTGAAGCAGTTCTGTTCCTGCGCTTTGTTATGGATGCAGGCTATGTAAATCTTAGGGCACGATCTGGCCAACTTTATTAAAGTTTTGGATGAATATTAAGACAGTAGCACGCCACCCAGATTAATTTAGGTTACAGTGGATATTGTTGAAAATGATTTCGATCATATTGTCAAAACTGATTTTGATGTGTTTGATTGGAGCTGAATAGAATTGACTTCTTGTGCTTTAAACTCATCTCAAAAATTGTAAATAATTGGGATGTTAGTTTTAGAACATTATTGTACATTAAATGATTATCCATGGTTTAAAATGAAACTCACTGCGGCCCAAACAAATCTGCGAACTTCGTGTTATGGGCCTATCTCGGAGGTGGTCGCGAGGAGCGGCAGGTTATCGAAGATACTGTGGAGCCGTGACCGCGGCTGCCTAAGCGGGGTTGTTCGTCAGAGGAGAGAGCCCCAAGAAGATGAGAATTAGAACCTTGTCATTGTCTGCCTTCAACAACACACCCAAAGCCTTTATATAGGCTATAACATAATAATGACTAACACTCACTTAACACTCCCCTAACATAACAAAAAGACACTAATAATAATGATAATAAGGAGTTCGGTGCTCGAGACTCACAACAACCCATAAGACGTAACATCATAACTCATAACACCACTTCGTTCCATGGAATTGAATTCCTCCAAAGTTAAACAAATTGATATCCAAGCACTTGCATTAAAAACAAATTAACCTTGTGATTTTCCTAGCTATTTAAACATTAATTTCATTTAATAAATTTTTTTTTGCAGCTATTAAAGAGAGTCACTAGATCCATGACAAAAGATGGAAAAGTACCTGAGAATCTTCTCATTGTCGCCGGTGAAGAAGATTTCGCAGTCTGCGCCCCTCTCCTAGCGAAAGGTAAATCCTTTTTGTTGTAATGGATAAATTTCAAAATATGAGAAAGCCAAAGTCTCACCTCTGGGAATTTTCTTTGTTAGCAGGAGCTGCGGTTTTCAGCTCCGAGCTTCTATTGAATGGCATTGTGGTCCAGAAACTCGAATATGAGAGGTATCTTAATTTCATTTACATATTTAACCTAGGTTTCGTTTGGGCAGGGGCGGAACTAGAAATTTTACTTAACCCGGACACAATTTTAAAATAAATAATTAAATACAATGCTTAAATAAAATTAAACTAATATTGCTAAAATCGGTTGACAAGGGTCATTCTGTAAGTATTTTCTCCTTATCGTGTCTTGTATGTTTACATCATATGAGCTTATAGGTTGTCTCAATCCTGGATCAGCAGTTAACTCATCTAAACTAAATTCCAATCGAGTCCTTTTACCACATAAATCTGAAGCTTGAGAATATTGAGAAATTTGATTTAAGCTCACTTTTGAAAAAAACTTATCCATCAAACACCTAAGTAGGTTATACAATTGTTAACTCATCTTGTAATTTACAAACTAAAATTTTTGATATTCACATTCTTATTGAAATTAAAATTGACTATGAGAGAATCAAAGTGATGAATGTAACAGCAAAATGCTACTAAGTTGTAGGAACTTTCATTTGTAATAGAGGAGAATGTGCTATCACAAAAATTAAGTACTGAAAATTGATGAAGTTAACCTGGAAATAGAGGGAGAATGAAAACAGAAAATTCAGATCGATTCTGTACTAAGTTTTGTCAAAATAGAGGGAGAATGAAAACAAGAGTTTTCACTCAAGTGTTTTGCCTGGGTGGATTTTTTTTAACCTAAAGGGCTGAAAGCCTGGAACACTTTTGTTGAAGATCACCTAAAGATAGAAAATGGCATGTTCCTCTTGATCTGGAAAATAGAGGGAGAACAAATGAACAATAAACCCCTTTTATTAACCTGGAAATGAAAAAAATGAAACCAAAAATAATCAACCTTGAGGCGGACTGCGAAAAAAATGAAAACAGAAAAAATGAAACAAATGAACAATCAACCTTGAGAAAAAAAACGAAAATAAAAAAATGAAAATAGAAGAAGAAGAAGATGTACAGAACCAAACCTTGAGGTGGACTGCGGAGGCGCGGAGCAGATCGGGCAGAATCGAACCTTGAGGCAGACTGCGGAGGCGCGGAGCAGGTCGGGTCGGACTGCGGAGCAGATCGTGGAGGATTGCGGAGCAGATCGGGCGGACTGCGGAGGCGGAGCAGATCGGGGCTAGGGCAAAAATCATATTCACCTGTGAAATCCGCGAATTTTTACACCCGGGCACGTGCCCGGGTGTGTCCGTAAGTGGGTCTGCCCGTGCGTTTGGGGGGACTTATTTTCACCGGCCGTATAACCGGACCTTAATTAAGATCCGGTTATACGGTCGTAACCGCTTGACCAGTGAAAATAAGTCCCCCCCAAACAGAGCCCTAATCTCATATCTCCTTAAAAATGTAATCTCTCATATAAAATATATCTTTACATTCTTAGTGTTAGCATTTATGTTTAGTATATTGTAATATTATTACATTATCAAAAAAGGTGTGACCCAAGCTTTTGAAAATCGGACCGGACCACTAGCCGGTTTGGTCCAGGTGTTGACCCGCTGTTATCAACGGACCGCCCAGGAACCAGGGAACCGGGCGGGCCCGGGAATCGTACCCGGTTCCCCGTAACCGGACGGGTCAAACTTGGGCCTAAAAATCAACTTAAAAAGGCTGTGCTGTGGGAATTAAACCTGCAACCCATAGCATTATTTAAAACACCCATCCACTACGCCAACTGATCTTGATTGAAAGATTTCGTAATATATTAATTACATAATAGTTATATTCAAATTAATTAATATAATATATGGACTATAATAATATATCATATTTATTTTTATAAAATATTTGGATAACCCGATATACCATATATATATATACCCTATTTCATATAATATTAATTATTTTTATTCTCTTAGTATTGTTATTATAAATATTATATATGTATATAACAATAAATCTAAATTAATATATGTTAGAAACGAACAAAAACAAGCCGGAAGTGGTTTAACAGCAGCTTTATTATCTCAAAAAGGTATCTATTACAAAGGTATGACCTCCCTTATATAGAATGGAGGAGAGAAGAGAGAATACAAATAAGAGATGTGAGACTAAAAATTTACATGACACGAGCGGACTATACAGACACAAACCGCACAAGCCGCGCGGTTAGACAGAAGGGCTAACCGCTCGGGTACTGCCTGAGAGAGAGAGAGATCGCTATGAGAGACCGCTAGACCGCCCGATCTCCAAGTCGCCAGAGACAAACCGCTAGACCGCTTGGACCTCAGACAACAACACACAACAACCAAACCGCAGAAGGGTAACAGTAAAACCGCGCGATCATCAACCCGCCAAGCCAGACCGCCAGACCGCCAGACCGCCCGGTTACCAACTTCAACACTCCCCCTCAAGCTAGAGCATATATATCGATCATGCCCAGCTTGTCACAAATATGAAGAAACGAGGCGGATACTGGCTTGGTGAAGATGTCAGCCAGCTCTTTATCAGAAGTGACAAAAGAAGTGCAAATTTGTTCCTTCAAAATCTCTTCACGAATGAAATGACAGTCGACCTCAATGTGCTTGGTTCTTTCATGGAAGACCGGATTTTTGGAGATGTATATGGCAGTCTTGTTATCACAGAATATAGGTAGATGATAGTTGTAGACCTCTCCTAAATCCAGCATGAGAGCCCGTAGCCATTTTAACTCACAAGTGGTCGATGCCATACTCCGATACTCTGCTTCAGCACTGGACCTGGAGACAACAGACTGCTTCTTGCTCTTCCAGCTTACCAGATTTCCCCCAACAAAGGTGCAGAAACCGAAGGTAGACTTGCGATCCCCTTTGTCATCAGCGTAACTCGCATCTGAGTAGGCTTCAACCCTTAGATGACCATTCTTCTGAAAGAGTAATCCTTTCTCAGGCGCAGCTTTGACATACTCCAAGATCCGCAAGGCGGACTGTAGATGACACTTCCTAGGTGCTTGCATGAATTGACTCACCTTGCCTACATCATAGGAAATGTCGGGCCTAGTCACTGTGAGATATATGAGCTTACCAACAAGACGCCTGTACCGCGTAGTATCTGAAAGAAGAGGCGAATCATCTGTCCAGGTTTTGTTTTCTCCAATTGCCATGGGGCATCGGGCAGGTTTGGCCCTAGTCAATCCTGCTTCTTTTAATAGATCAAGGGCATACTTACGTTGGGAGAGGACTATGGAGTGGGGCTTCCGAGAGATTTCGATCCCCAAAAAGTACTTCAGAGAGCACATATCTTTCGTGATCAGATGTTGACGAAGATGCCGCTTTGTCAAGGCTACCCCTTCCTGATCATCGCCAGTGAGAAGAATATCATCGACGTACACAGCAAGAATCACCAGTCCCGAGGAGGTTTTGCGAATAAATAGCGAGTGATCAACAGAGCTGCGCGCAAAACCAACGGCCGCCACGATGCCGCTGAACTTGTCAAACCAAGCGCGAGGGCTCTGCTTGAGGCCATAGATTGCCTTCTGCAGCCGGCATACTCGGGTCTCCCCCTGAGCAACATACCCAGGAGGTTGCTCCATGTAGACGACCTCCTGAAGATCACCATAAAGGAAGGCATTCTTTACATCCAGCTGGGAAATCGGCCAATCTCGGTTGACAGCCACAGAGAGAAGGACCCGTATGGTGCTGAGACGAACAACGGGAGAGAAGGTATCAAAATAATCAACACCATAGGTCTGAGTGAATCCTTTAGCCACCAGGCGGGCTTTGTAGCGATCCACACGGCCATCGGGGAGGAATTTCACCACAAAAACCCAGCGACAGTCCACAACATCCGTGCCAACAGGAGGAGGAACAAGAGTCCAGGTTCCCCGTTCAGTGAGAGTAGCAATCTCGTCATCCATGACAGCCTTCCAATGCGGAAGGGTAAGAGCTTCCTGATAGGAACGGGGGGTGGAAGTAGAAGAGATAGCCAGAGCAAAGTCCCGGCGAGTAGGCGTCAGGCGATCATAAGAAACAACAGCAGTAAGAGGATGCTGGGTACAAGCCTGAACCCCTTTGCGAAGGGCAATGGGAAGGTCCAGGTCAGCAGGTACCGCAGGATCCGGAGCATTCGTGGTGGAGAAAGCTGGCCCAGGAGAAGAGAGCGACGACAGCGAAGAGGAGGAAGGTGGAGGAGAAGGAGCGGGGGAAGACGGTGGAGATAGTGGAGGTAGCGGAACAGTAGCAGGAGTGGAGGGAATAGAGGGGTTGGTGATAGAAGGAGCGGGGGTGTGTGGAGGATGAGCAGGAGGAGAGGAAGAAGCGGAAGAGAAGTAAGAAGCATTTTCAAAGAAGGTAACATCCGCAGAGACAAATTGTTTGCGGGTGACGGGGTCAAAGCAACAATAACCCTTCTGAGTGGGAGAGTACCCCAGAAAGATACATTTGGTGGACCGAGGGGAGAGTTTGTCGCGGGTGGTAGAGGGAGCATGCACAAAGACTGTGCAGCCGAAGATACGTAGAGGAAGAGAAAAAGGTTCTTTGCCCGGATAGAGAATGGAGAAAGGAGTTTGACCATGGAGAACGGTGGAGGGAATGCGATTGATGAGATAACAAGAGATGAGAACAGCATAGTCCCAGTAGGAGCGAGGGACATGCATTTGCGTAAGCAGAGTGCGAGCAACATCAAGGAGGTGACGGTTTTTGCGTTCCGCCACTCCATTTTGTTGGGAAGAGTAAACACAACTTGTTTGATGAATAATCCCATGTTGCGTACAGAAAGAGGAAAATGCTTGGCTAAGATACTCTTTTGCGTTATCCGAGCGTAAGAGTTTAATGGAAACGCCAAACTGAGTGTGAATGGAATGATAAAAGGATGTCCATACATCAAAAATTTCAGAACGGTCTCGTAAGAGATAGACCCAAGTACAACGAGAAAAGTCTTCAATGAACGTAACAAAGTAAGAACTACCCCGCCCAACGGTAAGGGTAGGAGTAGGACCCCAGATGTCAGAGTGAACAAGATCAAACGGACGGGTGAATCCACGAGCTTGCTTTGGAGGAAAGGAAGAGCGGTGATGCTTGCCAAGTTGACATGCGTCACAATTAAGAGGAGGATGTTGGGAAGGAAGGTGGTGGAGAAGTTGGCGAAGAAGGCGAGGGGGGGGCATGACCAAGGCGAAGATGCCATTGGAGAAGATCTGTAGAGGAGGAGGAGAAGGCAGAGAGAGCAGAGACGTTGTCGAGGAAGTAGAGGCCGCCACTCTCAGTCCCAGTAGCAATCGTCCGTTGGGAGTCCGGATCCTGAAAATAACAAGAGATAGTAGTGAATGTGACGGAGCACTGTAGTTGCTTGCATAAAGAGGTAACCGATAACAAATTGCAAGGAAACTGGGGCACATAGAGGGTATCTGCAAGGCAGAGAGACGGAGTGACTTGAACCATGCCCGTCCCATTGACCGGGGAGGGAGATCCATCCGCAACTATGACAGGGGGCAACCGATCATGGGTGTCTAGATGAGAGAAACATGGAGGATTGTCTGTCATATGATTTGTAGCACCAGAATCGATCAACGATCGTCCGCGAGTAACAGTGTGGGCACTACCAGAAGAGATGACCACCGAGGCGGACGGCTCAGAGGAAGTGGAATCCATTGAAGAGAGACGGCGAGAGAAAACCAAGCCGCGACGGCTAAAACAAGTCACAAGCCGGTCGGACAGAAGCAGGCCGCGCGGCTAGGAAAGCCACAGGCAGGCGAAAACAAGTCAGGCGGCAAAAGAGAGGCCGCAACGAATAGTTAGCACGAGCGGGTAGAAGGAAACAGGTCGAGGCGACTATTAAACAAGTCGCGACGACTAAGAGGAGCGGCGAGAGAAGAGAAGCAATGAGAAACAAGCCGCACTAACAGGGCAGCGGTCAGAAGAGAAGGCAAGCCGCGAAGACAGGTCGCGGGAAGCAGAAACAAGCCGAGAATCAAGCGGAGGGAAAGAAGTCGAGCGGCTAGAAGGTAGCCCGCGCGAACAGAAGAAGAAGCGGAATCAGGAGGAAAAGATCGTTTCCTCTGATATCATGTTAGAAACGAACAAAAACAAGCCGGAAGTGCTTTAACAGAAGTTTTATTATCTCAAAAAGGTATCTATTACAAAGGTATGACCTCCCCTATATAGAATGGAGGAGAGAAGAGAGAATACAAATAAGAGATGTGGGATTAAAAATTTACAGGACACGAGCGGACTATACAGACACAAACCGCACAAGCCGCGCGGTTAGACAGAAGGGCTAACCGCTCGGCTACTGCCTTAGAGAGAGAGAGATCACCATAAGAGACCGCTAGACCGTCCGGTCTCCAAGTCGCCAGAGACAAACCACTAGACCGCTTGGACCTCAGACAACAACACACATCAATCAAACCGCAGAAGGGTAACAGTAAAACCGCGCGGTCATCAACCCGCCAAGTCAGACCGCCAGACCGCCCGGTTACCAACTTCAACAATATATAAAAATATTCACGTATAAAAGTATACAACTTAATATTCGTGTATAGTTTTAAATATTTTTTTAAATATTTTTATTATTTATTATAATATTACGGTTCAACTCTGGTCCGACCTGTCCAATTGGTCGGACCTTGAATCTTTGAACTCACCGATTCGATCTCCGGTCCGGTTCTTAAAATCTCGGCATGACCCCGATTTATTTGAACATGTATTATTTCGTGTGAAAAGTTATGATTCACTTTCTCCATTAAGAATATTTCATTTTGGTCCCTAGCATTTTTTTCTAACTTACAACATCGGCCTAAGTTATGGGGATAATTTAGTTTTATGTCCAAAAAACCTTAGGGTGCATTTATTTTGTGGGTTTTGGGCGGAAGGAATTGGAATTAGTATTCCTAATTCCAATTCTTGTGCTCGTTTGATGTTTTTAAAGGATGAAATTGGTTTAATGAGTTTTGGGAGGAAGGAGTTGTCCCAATTCCAATTTTTATGTTTGCTTGGGACGTTTTATAAACAGAATTGGCTCTCACCCAAAGCTCATAGGTTTTGATTCTTTAAAAATTAGGGCATGTTTGGCGCCGTTGGGGCTCTCACACGGAGGCAAACGGATGCGGGACGAAGGCGACCCAAACACGCGCCGCGACCCAAACACGCGAGCGGCGTTTGGCCCTCCCGTGAGAGAGGCTCCATTCCGACACTACGAGAGGCTCCATTCCAACACTGCGACCGGCCTTTGGCCCGCTTCCCGTGGGAGATTGCCCTCCCAAACATACCCTTAGTCTACCCACAAAACCTACCTAATTTTGTGGGTTTTGCCCCTCCCGACTTGATCCCGCCAGAGCCGCTGCATCACCCATGCGATCGTCTTTTGCATCACTCAAAACCGGCGATGGTACGAAGGATGGATGTGGGGGATTCATCGGGAGAGACACGGCTTAAGACGCGGCCAAGGGGAGAGTAGCCGAAACTGACGTATCTCAGCTTCATTCCTGTGTTGTCGAGCTCCCTCCATTCCAACACAGCCTTCCCCGTCTTCCCAATTCTCGCCCTCTTTACCCCCTAGGATTAGGGCAAAGATGTAGCCCCCGGAGCAAACCGTGAGAGCTGAGAGAGTGTGTGCTCACCGGGGACTCTTTCCGCGAACGGGCAAACTTCGTTCTTGCCAATTGTATTCTTGTTGTAGCTCTTCTTCTTGGCTCTGCATCTCGGTCGCCATTGTTGACCAAACACCCTAACTCCCCACTACCACCATGGATGAGCGAAAACAGAAAACTTATCCAAAAAAAAAAATTTGTTTTACAATTTTTTCTATCTCAAAATCTTCCTGCAAACGAACAAATATTTTGGTTTTGGCTTATTTCCAAAGCCTACGAATTTTGTCTTGGACCAAAACCAATTCCCTCCATCAAAATATGGTCCAAACGAATACAACCCTATTGATAAGTCCAAGTATGGTGTTATGCCTCTTGCACTTGGATCGTGTCACCGACGGAGGAGCTATGGTGGCGGAGGGAGACTTTGGGCGATCGGGCGAAGTCGGCGACGATGCGGTGTTGGCTAGGGCAACACGGGAAAAGAAACCCGTGGGGTTTAGAGAGAGAGAGAAAGAGGGAGATAAGAGAGAGAGAGTGATTTTAGTTCTAATTTTCTTCTTGACAAAACAAGACACAACCAGCCACTTAAGTAGGTTCCAAAGTGCCCCCCATTTAGGCTTACTACATATGGGTAAAAATACTACTAAAAATTAACGCAACATAAACAACATAAGTTTAAGATAACTAGCATCGTAACGCCTCGTAACATCGTCTCCCCCGTCCGAAGACAACTTGTCCTCAAGCTAGATCGAAGGAAAATGCAGCGGCCTCTCCTCCTGTCGCGTCATCATTAGGAGGATCATCAACTTCGAGCCAAAATAAGCATTTGCATTGATGTCCCGGTATGAAATTGTCATCACAATTGTAGCACAAGCCTTTCTCGCGACGCTCGGCCATTTCGGTGCTGGACAGACGGCGGCGAACCGTAGGCCGCGGTGTATCGTCCCGGGATGGAGCCCTGTCTGGCAAGCTGACTTGAGAAGAAGAGCCCTGATAGTCCCGACGTCCTAAAGGCGGACGATCTAGTAGCAGTCG
Organism: Platanthera guangdongensis; assembly: GCA_039583875.1. Classification (NCBI taxonomy): domain Eukaryota; kingdom Viridiplantae; phylum Streptophyta; class Magnoliopsida; order Asparagales; family Orchidaceae; genus Platanthera; species Platanthera guangdongensis. The sequence continues at coordinate 180,062,013 of CM077161.1, read as the reverse complement.
CCGTTCACAAGCCCTGGCGAGGCTCATAGCTGTGTTGAGATCACGAGGCAAAAGGAACTCCACATCCCAACGTAATCGCTCGTGGAGGCCGACGGTGAAGAGGGGAACCTGCTGCTCCGGTAAGACGGATGTTGCCCTAGACAGTAGCATTTGGAATTGTTCCAGGTAGGTGTCGATGGAGCCATCCTATTTGAGGTTCGCCAGATCGCCGAGTGGGTTTCCCTGTAGGGCCGGGCCGGGCCGAACCGAAGGGTGCAGGCCGTGCTGAAATCTGCCCAGGAAATGTTGGGATGTTCCCGCAGAAGTTGAGTGAACCATAATTGTGCGGGGCCGAGTAAATGGAAGGAAGCGATGCCGACGCGTTCTTCATCTGGTGTGCGTTGGTTTGCGAAAAAAATATCGCAACGCGTAAGACACGGAAGGGGTCTTCGTGGCCCTCGTAGATGGGAAAATCCATCCGAATAGTACTTGCGTAGGAGGGATATTCCACGCCCGGAGGAGCGGCGGAGTCCACCCGGCTTGCCGAAGGGTCATCGGCCGTAATCAGAGGCGGAGGAGACGACTTGCCTTGTAGGGCATCCAAACGGGCGTTGAGGGCGTCCATCTTGGCGTTCTGAGTCACAAACATAGAGTGGAAAAGAGTCATGAGCTCGGCGAGGGAGGGAGGAGCATCTGCCATCGGAGATAGGGCAGTACGGTTGGCGGGTGGTGTGGGAAGGAGGCCGGCTGAAGAAAAGAGACGCGGCGCTGCAGGGATGGGGCTGGAAGGCCGGGCGGCAACCGCCAAATCGGTTGGAGCGAGGTCGTCGACGCTAGACGACGGGCCGGCGAGCGGGTTGGGCTGGCCGTGGGTTGTCGATGGACTGGAGGAGTGTTCCCGTGCGCCGGAGGAAAAGCCGGCGGGATCGGCGGAACGTGCGACACAGTCGCGCGATTGCGGGTGTGGGCGATCAGAGGAGAGGGCCTCTGATATCAAGTTGTTATGCCCCTTGCACTTGGATCGTGTCACCGGCGGAGGAGCTATGGTGGCGGAGGGAGACGTTGGGCGATCGGGCGAAGTCGGCGACGATGCGGTGTCGGCTAGGGCAATACGGGAAAAGAAACCCGTGGGGTTTAGAGAGAGAGAGAGAGAGAAGAAGAGGGAAATAAAGAGAGAGAGAGAGAGAGAGAGAGATATTTTAGTTCTAATTTCTTCTTGACAAAACAAGGCACAACCGACCACTTAAGGAGGTTCTAAAGTGCCCCCCATTTGGGCTTACTACATATGGGTAAAAATACTACTAAAAATTAACACAACATAAACAACATAAATTTAAGATAACTGACGTCGTCACGCCTCATAACATATGGTGCCATAATCTTCTCCAATTGAGACCAAATGGATAGTATCCATTCGGTGGCCATGATCCTTTCTCAGGGGATCCCCAAATACGCCCCTAATGATGTGATTTCAACATCAACCGTTGATCATAGGAATCACAATGGAGAAATGAGAGGGAAATATAATGGGAGCTTTTTAAATTTTTCTCTTAAAGGAATGGTTTTGTTAACTTAAGTTTTGTTTGGGGGGACTTATTTTCGCCGATCAAGCGGTTAAGGTACGGTTCATGCGGTCGTAACCGCTTGAGGAAAGTTTTTTTTTTTTGAGGATCAAAATGTGGATCAATATGACATTTACATGGAATTTTCTTATGATAATAATAATTTTATCTGCAGACACCAACTATTCCTGGATGGAGAGAGTAAGCTGTGACAATGGATTGAAGTTTTGCTCTGTAAAAAGGTGTAGCTAGGGTTCTATTTCTGCCCCCTTTTTGTACAGTGTATGTGCTCTTTTCAGGGTTTTTTTTTTGAAAAAAAAAAGAATTGCTCATTTTGTGTTTTATTATCTTTAAATTTATTTGCTCCTCTCTCCTTTTCTTATTAAATTTTATATTCATTTGAAATTTTTATCGGAAACAGCGAGTTGCGGGTGTGTTGTCGCGTGGCATGTTACATGGGTTGTGAGTGGGAACTTAGTTTCTGTCTGGGCATGCGCCCTTGGACTGTTGTTGCATGTTCAACGCCTATCGTGGTTGCGGTGGTGATGGTCATGAACACGGGGGTTGAATTGTCATTCCTTAACTCCTATCTAAGAAACTTCATCCACTTTTATGTTCAAAAAATTATGTTTATTAGGTGATCCTTAACAAATGACGGTTTAATCCATGCGTTTATGACCGTTACCACCGTGCCAAACAAAGCCTTGATCTACCCTATTGTTCAATATACTTGCAATTTCATAATTGTATTCCATACAAAACACACGACATTCTTATGCACCCATTTCGCATGCTAGGCGTATCTGATGTAATCGGCAGCTCTCCATTGCTCACCTCTTCCATTTAGTAAAATTTTGGCACTTTGCATTTTATTCCCCGCATTATTTTTTACAGTAAAAAAAGCGAGATGGAAAACGAGAAGAGGTTAATAATTTTGTATTCAGTAAAATATTTTTTTTAATAGGATTGATAAAAAAGGAAATTGTTATAATAATTTTGTGTTCAGCAAAATTTCTTATTCTGTATTCAGCAAAATAATTTTTTTTAATAGGATTGATAAAAAAAGAAATTGTTATAGGCACCATAATTTTGAATATTGTCATCATTTATTAAAGGCATCCTAAAGTGTTAGTTCCATTGCATTTTTTTAAAGGCATCACAAATAAAATTTTGTTAATTGCATTATATAAAACATAGACTTCTAATTCTCAAATACATGAAAAATTATTTGCCTCTTGAATCATACCTTCCTAACAAAATGCATCAATGAAAGTACTGTATGCTACAATATTGGACTTCAAACCACTACTCATCTCAGCTGAAAAACTACATAATGAGGAAGAGGAATGAAGCTAGCTTGGGCATGCCAGCCCCACCTTTGTTGAGCAGTCTCTAACTAAGGATTCGTTTGGGAGGACTTATTTTCACCGGTAAAGCGGTTACGACCGCATGAAGCGGACCTTAATTATGGTCCGGTTTTTGCGGCCGTAACCGCTTGACCGGTGAAAATAAGTCTCCCCAAACGGAGCCTAAACAAACTTGATTTCCTTCGTCAACCTAAAATTGTTTAACAAAAGACAGAAAATCCAAGTTACTGAACATTCATCCTTCCCTTTAGTGAAACTAAGCTCACTTGAGCATTTTATCAAACAGTGATTGAGCAACATGGAATCTTTCAAAACGAACCAAGTAATATAGCTAGAATTAGCCAACCATAGAATACCTAAGCAAAAACAAAATGAGATCAAGATCGATCTTCAATTAAGCTGAGGCTGAACCTAAAGGGAATAATGCGTTGGTGATTAAAGCTGAGAAATCAGGGGTTGAGAAAATGGATTACTGCATTTTGTGGAGAAGTTCAAAAAAGACATTCTTGCATAGGACCGACTCTTCCTCTCTTATACCGTGTAAATCTCGGAGGTGTAAATGGCCGCAGTTAGTTCCTACGTGGTTCAAGAACCAAAAAATGGAGAAGGGAACCAAGATCAACATGTAGGCAAAGTTGAGCGCCGATAAGATGTAGGCGAGCAAATGGAGGTGTCATTTATACGGTGCCATTAGTTTTTTTTTAAGATTGAATTTATCCCTTAAATTTAACATTATACAATTTCATTAGTCAAAACTGCAGTGTCCATAACAATTCCCAAAAAAAAAACATTTCCTTTATAATTGTAAGCAAAAAATTTATCCGCCTATTTAACTATTTAGTCTAATAATATGCTTTTCCCTTGACATTAAATAGCAGGGCTTTAATATCAAAATTTGGGGGATCCCTGTTTTAAATAATTCAAAATTGATTCGTTTTTAATTATGAAAATAAATTATTTATCAGTTTCCACAGTTTAGAACAACAGCAACACTCAAGCCTTTATCCAATTAAGGTCAGCAATATGAATCTTTTGCCGTCATTGCACCCATCTTTAGTCATAATCTTTCAAATGACTAAGTATTTCCCAATAGTTTTATTCGAAGTCTTCTTTAGCGGGTTTAGGGTGCATCATATGTAATGGCTAAACTCTCACAACACCTAATAGGTGCCTCTAAAGACAAGTTTTACCATACTACATACAGTCAGACCAGCAATACTTTGAGCAGTGAATTGTGAACAAGCAAAAAACGGGAGTTGCGCACATGATAATGCTTAGGCTATTATGTGGACACACAAGGCTGGATAAAATTAGAAATAAATGTATCAAGAATAGGACGAGAGTAGCAGCAATTGCAGAGAACATGCGAGAAACTGAACAGTTTAGAAGGTTCAACAAAATTTTAATCCTAACTGCAAGTCTACTACAACTAATAAAACAATATAGTTTCTTCCAAAATGATTTCTAAACCCTAAAAAATAATGGAATTTTAGATCTAATTGACAGGCTTCACCCAAGTTGAGATCATAATCAACTAGACAAAGCCAAACCGGAGCGCCCGAGAATGGGATACTAGGAAGAAATTTTGGCATCATAAATGAAAAACCCTTCTCCCAAAACAATAATTTAGTGTGCCATTAAGAAAAACTAAAAATCAAAACAGCATAATCATTCGCGATAGATTCCAGAACACGACTTACCAGATCGGATAATCCCACGTTAACTCGAGACATGCGCAATGAATGTTCATCGACGACACAAACATTAAGACGAGATTCGAAGCACAAATTCATACGAAAACATGCACAGCTTTGTTTTAGCAATCTACTACTGCTTCAGAAATCATGCATCTAGACGCCACGTCTGTAAGAGATCGCAGGACTTGCGAATGAGTATCGAGAGGACACGGGCGGAGGTCCGAGATTTCCGCTGTTCCCGATTCGTTGCTCGCTCCTGACATTATACGGCACCACAACAGCCGCGCGAGTCAAATACGAGGGGTCGTGCCTGGGATCTTGCAGAGGGGGTCCCATATCAAAATAGCTCATTATGGGAGCATCGTACGGTGATATAACATGAGGGGCAGGCAGAGGCACGGACGTTTCCGGCCAAGGCCGCAAATAAGCATGAGGGAAGTGACCAGGCGCGCCTCCCTGGGCAGCAGCAGGAAGCGCCATAAAGAGATTTTGTTTCAAACCCTGATTTCTGTAATCAGCCAGCGGTGGAGGGTTATGCGGCACGACGCCGATCGGAGCTTTGGCCATCTCTATCGGTACAAGGGCCCGCTGACTTCGGCTCAAACTTTCGAAGGAATACGAATTAATTGAGGGAGGAATCGGGGGTCTTGATGCTGGTGCCGGGGCTCGAACTGGCGCTGGAGCTGGAACTGGTGTCAGAGCTTGAACTGGTGTCAGAGCGTGGACTGGTGCTCTTGCTGGAACGAGTGCTCTCGCTGGACCTGGTATGGGAGCTGGTTGCGGAATAGGAGCATTTGGGTTGAAGATGACTTGGTTCGGTGGTAAAAGGGGGAATAATTTAGTGAGCTCCTTTACCTAAATGGAAATTAGCACAAATTAGCAAAAGCCAGCATGGAAAATTGGGAGACTAAGTTATATATATAACTGCAACAAAGAGATTGGACACATTTGCAGACGGGAAGGTAATTAATTGCGGAAATCACAGTCAGAATGAAATGCAAACTAAACTCGAATTCTAAGAAAATCGTCATTAATACTCTCATCTCAACTATGTCTGTACTAAATTTGCATTTTGTACCAATTTTTTTTAAAAAAATTATCAACTGGGAAAATTAAAATGGCCAAACTTGAACTTGCCATATAATATCTATGATGCAGAGAAATAAAAACTAATATGAATACCCATACAATTCAGGAACCAAAAAAAGTTCAGACTTTGTGAAAGAATGGAACACCATACAAAGATTTATAACAGAGGTTAAAATTCTTGACCAAGGTAAGGTTAGATTCACAAAAAATAAGGATAACCATGCCTCTTTGTAATCTAAATAAGGGTATGACCCTAGCATCATTGGGGGTACACCACTCCATCTCCATCCAAAAAAAGAGCAGCCCGGTGAACAAAGCATCCCTCCGCTTCGAGGGTCCTGTAAAGGCCTAAAGGGTCCTACCACACGGGTAAAATGTAGGCAAACATTACCCTGCAAAAAAGCTGCTTCCAGGACTCGAACCTCGAACCGGTGATCTCAAGGTTACACAGCAAAACCTCGACCGGTGCGCCGAGACTCTCCGTCTCCATCTCTATCCAAATAAACAACACTCGAACCTTTATCCCACTATAGTGGGGTCGGCTATATGGATCCTTTGACGCCATTGTGCCCTATCTTTTGTGACTTTTGTCATAATCTCACTAATGCCCAAGTACATCCAAATAACTGAAAATTTTATAACCAAATCTTTAAACATAAAGATAAAGTCTAGTAAACTGATAAGAAAGCCATGATGATATCTATCTATACTAGAGCAAAAAAAAAATCACATTTGATTTAATACTATCAAATTAATCAAAGTAATGCAATAAATTGCAATTTTTTCGTGACCATCACTTATTAAGATTTATGATAAAATAAAACAAAATACAACAAACAAAAATAACACAAATAAAATAGAAATTTAAAATGATAATTAACAAAAACGAAAATATTAAATTATGAAAAATAATAATGATGTTTTGATCTTACGGAATGCCTAATGTATAACTCAATATAGTTCAAATTACGAATAAAGATACCAATGAACTACTCAACTACCCAATAAAAACTCCATAATAACGTACAAATAATTATTTATAATGTCATGGTGATGTAGGGTAGGCTACATGACTGCAGGGAAACAATGCAGGATTATAAGCTGAAGTGCGTGGAGACATCCCTATTTTACTAATGCGAAATGTGGCGCACATGCAATGACCGGTGGCGACTTCACAACATAGTAATAAACACAATCTTAAAGCGAGGCAAAATTAATTTCCCTAAGCAAGCAAGTGTTGGCTTTCCTCCGCATGGAGGTCAAAGAACGAGCATGCGGTGAATGAAGCATGCAAATCACAAAATAATCTCGAACAAAATTTCACAACGTTATAGATCCCAAAATCATAAGTTCACAACATCATATTTTCAATGTTGAAAACAAATATCCATACAACACATAATCCAGAAGGGGGATGCCATAAGGTGGAGATTAGATGTTCCCGGTGGCTGGAACTGGGGACCTGTGGTTTAAGTCGATGTTGGACGGTAGATCGGTTGCTAGAAATCGTGGACAGCGGATAGGAAGAGGATGTGGATTACGAAACAAAGGGTGGATGGAAATGGAACGCTTGGGAGAGTTTGAGGTCTCCGTGGAAGGATCGGGTGTGGGCTGCGGCGGAAGAAATTGGGGCTCGGGGGCTTCGTGAAATGTTGGATTGGGTTTTCTAGGGGGATTTCTGTGGCTGCCTGTAATTGTGGGTCGTGGGGTGTAAAAAGGAGCAGATGGCTTTCTTTTGGGGACGGCTGGTCGGCGGGATGCGGGACACAACGACAAGGATCGAAAGATCATGCGGAATGTTGGGCGGAAACTGTCAGGGGATCATGGGTTCAGTGAAGGATATTGGGGAAGATGTGGGCTGCGGTTTAAAAGGGAAACACAAGAGGATACAAGGGATTACCTAGGAGGCGACACTCAGGCCTCACATAGTTGTAATTGTGAGATCACTGGATTTTGGGAATAATGTCTGTCATCCCCAACAACAGTCCCCTTGCACATATTTATAATAAAATCACACTAACACCGCTTCATCAACGACTATGATTGATCGTTGATGTAGCATGACCAAATAAATAAAATAAAGACCAAATATAACAACGTAATAACTAAAATTTAGGTAAACAAAAATCTGGACGCATATGTGGAGTTGGGTCGTCAGACCGGTCAAGTCCAACACGAATACACGATCGTAGATCCTGCCTTGTGGCGTGCCATCTCCGATGGGTGATACGCATCAACTCCTCCCGACATAAAAACCTTCATCTTCGATGAATGGAGACATTCATACGGTAGTCAGAGTCCAAGAGTGATTCAGTCAAGCTCTGTGGGAGGTATCCAAGTGTCGTCGATGAAGAGTCGTCCTCGCTAGTGTACTAAGTATCGACACACTGAATAGTTCGAAGATGGGGCCCGTACTCGTGCGATACTATCTATGTGATGTTCTATGTCCTCAACTCACATGTAGGGAGACACGAAACGATCATTGGTGCAAACGGTAAGCCATAGAATACTGACCCAGAGGTGGGTGGTGCTCGAGAGCAGGTTGGGTGCGGGGCTGAGGATGTATAGATGTAAGAGCGCGAAGGTCTCCATTATATGGGTTCACGTACTCGTGAGACTTGTAGTATTTTCTCAGATCCTCAATGTTAAATATGGGATGGATACCCATGGTCGTAAGCATTTGTTTTCTCAGATCCTCATAATTGTAGAGACTCATTCGCTTGGCGCTCAACTTTTTAGCAAGAGCCCGAGGAAGCCTCTCAGCACGAATTCGCACTATCACTTGCTCGATTTCTAGAAATACCTTCTCCCGCCTGTGAACATCTGCATGTGGTTTATAATACTCATTACTAATCTTCCATCGGACAAAATCGTGCAAATGACTCGTTGGGGTGGATCTATAATGGAATGTGGATAAGATCAATAAGTTTCCTAGACTCATTAACTAAAATATTGTAATCTAACTCTACAATTGAGAGGATTGAATCACAACAAGATGCATACTCACCCACTAGAGACCTAAGCAAATTTCTTCGACTCTTATTAACCACCTCAATTTGCCCATCAGTCTAAGGGTGGTAAGTGGGTGAAAACTTCAAGGTTGTGTCAGTTTTATGTCATAGTGACTTACAAAAGTACTCATGAACCTCACATTTCAGTCAAACGCTATGGACATGAGACGCATTTGTAGTATTATTGCACACAATAAAATGAGTTATCTTCGAGAATTGGTCGACGACGACATAAATAGAGGCGTTCTTCCTCCAGGTGCGAGGTAGCCCGAGCACGAAATTCATATTAATATCTATCCAGGGTTGGTGTGGGACAGACAGAGGAATGTACGGGACGGTTTTCTGGTTGATCTCATTGACCATCTGGCAGATACGATAATGTCAGATGACGCGAGCCACATCCACCAGGCTCAATCAATAAAAGCAGTTCTGAACAATAGCTATCGACTTATCCCTAACATAATGCCTGGCAGCTCCACCAGCATGCATCTCCCAAATCAGGTAATCACGATAGGAGGTCCTGGGTATGCATACGCGAGTCCCGGTATAAATAACCCTCAATAACCTGGAAGCCATCAGTAGATTTCAGGGAATCTCTCCACAAAGTGGTGTATGCCTCACCAAAATCAGAATAAGTCGGATAGTCAGTAATCGCTCTCATACCCATCTACTTGGGCTCCCAGCGTCTACAATAACACGCCTCGACCACTCAGAGTGTATGCGGGCTTGTTCTTAACACCCGCACATTGTTTAAGAACATAGTGAAATGTTCTAATTCCTCTGCAAATCCAAGAAACGCAACGTCTGGTGATAAGAATAAAACAAAAACTCTCCGGGTAGGAGGTAGTGGCTCATGTAGCGTAGAGACTAGACAATAACATAGACCTCTTCATTGTAATTCGAGTATTTTTGCTTGACTTCGTTCAGTTTCTCACTAAAGTAAGAAGTCGGATATCACTCCTGACTCAACACACCACATATACCAATGTCAGATACGTCGCATATGATCTCAAATGCCCGACTAAAATCAGGGAGTCTCAAAACAAGGGTGGTTGTCAATTTCTCTTTAATCTCTTCAAGTGCATGTTTGGTCATTGCGATCCACTGAAAATCACCCTTGTGGAGGTATCTCGCGAAAAGGGTCATAATCGTGTTAAACCCCTTAACAATCGTACTATAAAGGGTTAACAAGTCCATGAAAGTTGCAGGTCTCATGAATAGTCGAAGGTATGGGCAACTCGCAAATGGACTTGACCTTTTCAAGGTCAATAAATACTCCATTAGTTGAGAAAATAACTTCTAAGTGGACAAACTCAGACAGGAATGGACACTTCTTCAAATTCACAAGTAGCTTCTCCTTGCAGAGGATGTCAAACAAAAATCTCAAGGTGGTTAGTAATGAGTCTCAGAACAATTTTTTGTCGAAATAAACTAAAAACTTGCCCATATGGGGCCATAAAACATTTGTCGTGATTCTCATAAAGGTACTCGAGGTATTTGATAGCCCAAATGGCATGACTAACACTCACACAGACCATCCTTGGTCTTAAAGGCGGTTTTCCACTTGTCCCCTTCTCGAACTCAAATCTGATGGTACCCACTACAAAGGTTGATTTTCAAAAAAATCTGAGTATCTACCATCGTGTCTAATAAGTCGTCGAGTCGGGGGATAGGAAAGCGGTACTTCACAGTAATCGTGTTGATAGCTTGGCTATCTATACACATGCGCCAAATGTCATCCTTCTAGGGATAAGAAGGATTGACGCAGCGCATAGACTCAAGCTCTAGCGAATAAAGTGCTTCTGGAGAAGCTCATCGACCTGCCTCTTGAGCTCAACACGCTCGACTTAGCTCTCGATCCACTTTCTACTTCCTTTAGCTTTCTTACATGTGCACATACATCGTCGACGTTGATTACGCTTGACCTTTGGACTAGAAATTTCATATATTCGATTGTTGTCGACGACTTTCGAATTCCCTGCTTGTTCTGTTTTTTATCTCATGTTATATCATTATTAATTATGTAACATAAAATGCTTATACTAATCAAATATATGAAATATCACTGATATATCCACCGACATATTAAAATCGACATGAAAAACACAAACCAACATGTCCCCGACATTCGATATTTGCAATTTTCTCAATGAGTAGATTCTGCATGGGGCACTGTGCCGTCATGTGGTCTCTACCAGAACATCTAGAACACTGGATGTCCCCTGGGATTGGAAGCACTCGTGATAATCTCCATTCCCTTCACGTCGGCAGGCGCATGAGAGGTAGTAGGTGTGGCTGGGAGTGGCCTCCTAAATGAAGTACTGTCTGTGCATGCGGGTATTTGTCTCGGCCCAGTAGAGCGAAGGTACTACTCATACTCTGAAGCTAACTGGAAAATATGCTTGACCGTCTCAAGATGATGGGTAATGAGCTCTCTGACGCAAAGTATATAGTCGACAACGAATAGGGTCCCTTGTAGCGGAGCATATAGCTGGTCCAGGAGCTAATCTCGATAATATGTTTGTAGGTACTTAACCATTAGCATTTACTTCATGTTTGCACATCAGGTGATGGGATAATAGCCATCATGACTAAACTCTTCTCGAGGTTTGTCCAAAACAACTTTGCCAGACCGTGAAGCTACAATTTTGCAAAGCAGGCTCGATGCTCGTCGCTCATTTCATACTACTCGAAGTAGTGATCCATGTCTAAGAGCCAGTCAATGAAGGCCTTCGGGTCTAGAGGACCATCGAAGGAAGGAGCATCGATGTGAATACGTTGAGTGAGAGCCGCCTTGACGGGTATCCTGATAATCCTCGTAATAAGCATTGTGATTGTAGTTGCATCGAGCGGGTGGGGGCCCATGCTCTCTACAACCTAAATGATAATTATCCTCGTGATCATGGTCGCAACGACTAGGTAGGGGATCCACAATCTCTCTGACCCGATGGTTGTAGATGTTCAACAAAGGTGGGGCTCTGTCGTCGCTCATGGGTGTTGTCAGAATTCCATTTCAAAGGAGGTGTGGCACCCCGATGGGGAGCCTCAAGATGACGTCGATCAAGGGGAGGAGGAACACCCCTAGGATGAAGATCGGGGCAAGGATGCACGTCACGGTCCTCCACAGAAGGGTCACCCTACTGCATTGGCGTCTCCCAAAGGTTTTCGAAATTTCATGTGTTCATCTCAGCGACGTCATGACGGAGATCCTCAAATTGGGTGCCCATGGCATCAAAGCAATCTAAGACTAATCGTTGAAATTCGGCAGCGGACAAGCCGTCTGGCAATCAGTGACACGGGGATTAAACATAGGGGATCTAAAAAACCTACCACTATGAAGCATAAAAATGGCCCAACTCTTGAGATCTCATACCAACTAGTGCAGGGAAGGTAACATGGGTGCAGGGCTATAATGCAATCCTAAGGTGAAGTGCGCAGAGACATTCCTATATTTCTTAACGTGAAATGTGATGCAGATGCAATGTCCAACGACGATTTCACAACATAGTAATAAACACATTTTAACGCGTGGCAAATTAATTACTTTAAGCAAGCAAGCATTGGCTTTCATCCAAGTGAAGAGTCAAAGCAAGAGTGTATGATGCATGAATTTTGCAAATCACAAAATAATCTCGAACAAAATTTCACAATGTTATAAATCCCAAAGGCACAAGTTAACAACACCATATTTCAATGTTAAAAACAAAGATCAATACAACACAAATATACTCATGAAGCGGGATGTCGTAAGGTGGAGATCGGATGTTCCCGACAGCTGAAATTGTGAACTGGTGAAGTCGAGGCTAAACGGTAGGCCAGCTGCTGGAAATTACGGGCAGGAGGAGATTATTGGTAACAAAACAAAGCAATTGTGGTTGGAAGCGAGCTACCTGGGAGTGTTGGAGATCACGATGGAAGCATCTGAGGCGCAGGAAGAAGGGGAAGAAATTGGGGAACAGGAGTAGGTTTCCAGGAAGCGCTCAGAGACTTCATGAAATGTTGGATCGGGATTTCCAAGGCGATTTAAGTGGTTGTCTGGAATGTGGGTTGTGGGGTGTAGAAAGGAGTGGATGGCCTTCTTTTAGAGAAGGTTGGCCAGTGGGATGCGGGATGCAACAACAGGGATCAGAAGATCTCACAGAATGTTAGGCGAAAAATGCCATGGGATTGCGTTTCGGTGAGGTTTTTGGGGAGGATGTGGATTTCCATTTAAGCGGGAAGCACAAGGGGATACGAGGGATTACCTAGGAGTTGACGCCTACGCTTCACAGAGTCGTCACCGTAAGAATATCATTGGATTCCAGGAAGAACGACCTCCAAAATTTGTCATCCCCAACAAAAGCACCATTCCACATATTTATAATAGAATCACGCTAGGGCACTACCTCATAACCGGTTATGAATGGTAGTTGATGTAGTGGGACTAATTACATGAAATAAAAACAAAATATAACATAATATATGAAAATGTAGGCAAACAAAAATTTGGACGCATCCGTGGACTCGGATCACCAATCTGGTAAAGCCCTCCTGCGTGCACATGGTCGTGGGTCCCGCCTTGCGGCGAGCTATATTTGGTGGGTCATCTCCATCACATGGAATATTCCTAAAATGACCTTGTAATCTTCCTTAATGGTGGAATGTGGTCCCCATCGTTGAGTGCTTTGTGGAAGGCCCACATTAGGTCTTAAGATGTGAGGGGGTCCGAAAAATTGCTTCCCTGACACAAACAATTCACACTCCCTTGCGTAAATTTAACTTGTGGTTGCAACAAAATAATTAAATTTGTACAAGAAAAAGAACTAATAGAAATACACTCCCTTACATTAGAAATCAAAACAGGCTTTCAAAATGGTCACACTACCTAGATAAATTTATTGTAGAAGCTAAAGAAGTCTACATCTCCTTTGTTTGAAAGAAAATATGGATATAAGATCCAAGGAAAATTGAGAACTCAAATAAATGCCACAAAACTATAACCAATTATGCCAAGACAACCCAAACAACAAGTCAAAAGCTGAGATCAAGCTAAAAACATCAACCACAATCAGTTTCGGAACAGCAGCTATGAGCTAATAAGAGAATAAGTTGGATAAAATCATACAGTACTATGTAGGAAACCGTAGAAATAAATAAGTCGGAAACACCAGAAAAAAAGAGAAAGGAAGAAAAGAGGGGAAGGGAGAATGAAAAACCCTAAGATGTTCTACAGCCAGAGCCAACATGTAAATAACAAGGGATAGACCAAATCCCAATATCGCAATGGTAACATCTAAAGAACTTCAAACCCACAAAAAATGGATAAAACTGTCAACGCCAGGAAAAGGTAACTAAGGAAATAAAAGCAAGGCAAAAATGTGAAACTCGTCCCTAAACTTTCATGTTAGTTTGGAATAGGTCCCTTAATTTTTTCTGTTTGATATTGGTCTCTAATCTTTATATGTAGTTTGAAATAGATCCCTATTAACTAATCCGTTAAATTTATTAACGGAAAAATGACATGGCAGCTGACATGTATATTAATTTAATTAACTAATATTATTTATTTTCGGGTCAGACATAACAACAAAATCACTCTTATCGTTATTTGCTGCAGGGTTTTCGAACTCCATCGCTGCGCTAGGTTCTATTTGCCGCATTAGGTTCCATTTAGCATCCACCAGCCGAGTCATCTTCCTCCACTGCGATAGCTGTTCATAGCTCCTTTTGGCATTCAGTTGGCACTCCATCTTCCAATCTGCACTCTGTATCACTTCTCCTCTTCTTCATTCCCTTCAACTTCTTCACAGGGGGTTTTCATTTCTGAAAGGAGGTTTTTATTTCCAGCTCCAACCCAACTTCCGTTATATGATTCATGCACTTTAGCATACTAGTATATTCATTTCTTAAATTGAATGGAGATGTATGTGATTCCTGGAGATATATTCATTTCTTTAGTATGATTACTGCATGTAAACCTGTCAGATGTGATTTGAATAGAGATTGTTTCTCTTCTTTTTCTTAAGTTGTAGCGTGCAAGTATAGTCATACATAAGTGAACAGCTTTTTACTATATTTGAATGGAGTGTTTTACAAATAACTGTTTTTTAAAATTGTAAATGCTTAATAATTTATTCATAATGAAGGGTACGCTGAAGCGCATAAATAAATCATGAGGGCTTTGAGAATTCTGCAAGTTTGTGTGATTTCCGAAGACTATTCCACAATGCCTGCGGGGGAAATTTGTTTTTGGTTTCAACTGAATTTAAACATTATTGATGTATGTGCTCAATATGAAAATCATGTAAAACGAGACAACAGGTGAGATTTTTGTAATATCAAGTAAACATTATTAATGCATGTGCTTATTAAAATATTTATAAGAGATTAAATATGTTAGTTTTCTCAATTATTTTTGAACATTTTACTTTTTGCATTTTCCTCTCTCCTAGTCACCGCCACATCATATTTTCCATATAAAGTTATGCCACATCATATTTTTCCATCCAACTCTTAACAGAGTTGTTAATAGGGATCTATTCCAAACTACATATAAAGGGTAGGGACCAATATCAAACAACAACACTAGAAACCAATATCAAACAAACCCAAAAATTATGAGACCTATTCGAAGCCAACATCAAAGTTTAGGGATCAACTCCACATATTTGCCTAAAAACATTCACCTATAAGAAGAATCGGCTCAAAATAAAAAAAAACAACCAACTATAAGAAAGACACAAGAAGCATAACAGTCAAACAAGAATAAATGAATCTTTACTTATGGCACGGTGGTGGCAGTCGTGACCACAGTAGTTATGAATTACCAACCTCATCCAAGGAACTCATCTATTTTTATGTTCAGAATTAGTCTTTTCTTTCTTCACGGCAGTCATAACTATTGTCATGTCAAACACATTTTATGATTGGTGTTTTCTCCAAACTCACCGGAGCAAAAATGTTGCGGATATTCGTGGCAGACGTCGCGGGGACCGACGAAGATGAACCGGGCGCGTCGGGAGCGGCTTGGACCGACGAAGACGACCTAGGCGGGGTCGGCGCGGAGGATATTTAATATTAAATATGTTGCTATGTTTGGTTGATGCATTTTTTAGTACTTCCGGTTATTTCCGATTTTCGTTATTTCCTTTTGTATTCGCTCTTCTCCACTATAAGAGGGCATGTGGAGCTTGTATTATTTTTAGCTTGGAAGTGTTATGAAAATGATTGTTCCCTTGTTTTCTCTCAAAGCCTAATCCATGTTCTTCTCTCTCTTCCCTCGTCGGCCCTCTCGCCCGATTCCTCTCGAATTTGTATCAAAAAATGTCATGTCAAAGGGACCCTTAATCTATAGAAGCTGTTAATCAAGATAAAAAAACATTGGTGGGAACACATCATTTCATCCCCCGTCCAAATAAACCTAATAAAGAAGTATAACCACAAGCCAAAACATTAAAAAGAACAATTGTAAAAATCTTTTATAGTACCATTTTGACAACTTAAAACAGTGTTATGGTTGTCTAACCAATATGACCGACAGGAGGGACATATTGGTCAACATAAAACAACGAACCAATAATCAAAAGGAGTTCCTATATGTATGATTTCAATAAACAAATTAAGAGAACACGTGTACTCATACTTTAAAATTTAATGTGGAATCCTACAGTCTGAACCCAACCAGAGGCTCTAGCATCAAAATTGATGCACCCTAGATGCTCTAATACCAAAGTTGACGTACCATAAATTCCTTAAATATCTCTAGAGAACAAATACATTCCTAAATCAAGTTAAATAAACAAATATTCACAAACCATAAAACAACATGAACTAAATTTACATTTTCAATAAAATATGAAAGATAATAGAAAACTAAATAAAATAAAAAACTAATAGAAATAATTTCAGCACTCCCTTACATTTGAAACCAAGAAGGCCATCAAGCTTTCAAGAATAATATCTCAAAATGATCACGCAACCTAGATAGATTTATTGTAGAGGTTAAAGTACTAGAGACAGACAACCATCGGCGTTAAAACCAAGAAACCATGGACATAAGATCGAAGAAAAATATGAGAACTCAAAGCAAATGCCATCAGATCATAGTCAACTATGCCAAGACAACCCAAACAACAGATCAACAGCTGAGATCAAGCTCGGAACACCAGTCGCAATCAGCCTTGAAACAACAATTAAGAGCTAGTAACTGGAGAGAAGTTGGATACAGTTATACAGCCGTATAAGCAAATAAGAGGTAAGAAGAACACAATCTAAAGAAACACCAACACTAAAAATAAGATAGATACTACCTCCAATCAATGGTGAAGCTCCCCGTAGACTTTTAAGTGAAAGTAGGTGCACGAATAAACGGAATCTCACAACAAAATTGGAGGAAAATTAATTGACTTAAATAATAATTTGGCCCACAAATATCAGAGGTGTCATTCAAGAGAAATGGTGAGAATTGTGTTAACAATTTTGTAGTTAAGAGTGCTCTAGCAATAGTTCTGGGATGGGTGACTTTCAAGGAAGTACTCGTAGGTTACATGGGGAAATGGATAAATTGTGTGATTCTGCTTAATATGAGATGGGTTAAACGAAAACAGAATACATCTGGATATTGTGGGTTGAATTGTCACAGACTACTGAGTGATGAATGATAATATTGAGGTGTTTTTGGCATGCATCTCCTGAAATGATTGAAGATAACCTGATAGGTGATATGTCTTTGTTAGTCTTATGACGTTGAGCATAATGATGATGAGTGATTAATGATGATATTGAGGTGCTCTCTGCATATCAACTCCTAGAATTGAATCATGGATTGATGATGGTCTATGTTGCAAAAATCTACATGTATGAAATGTAACGAAGTGGATGGTGGGTGTACTTGATGATGATGGTGGTAATGACAATAATAATGAGATGACGAGGTGAGACATGGGCACACTAGGAGATATTATAAATGCTAATCTAGGGGTGAGGAAGGACACAATCTAAAGAAACACCAACACTCAAAATAAGATAGATACAACCTCCAATCAATGGTGAAACTCCCCGTAGACTTTTAAGTGAAAGTAGGTGCACGAATAAACGGAATCTCACATCAAAATTGGAGGAAAATTGACTTGAATGATAATTTGGCCCATAAATATCAGAGGTGTCATTCAAGAGAAATGGTGAAAGTTGTGTTAACAATTTTGTAGTTAAGCGTGCTCCAGCAATAGTTCTGGGATGGGTGACTTTCAAGGAAGTAATCGTAGGTTACATGTGGAAATGGATAAAATTGTGTGATTTTGCTTAATATGAGATGGGTTGAACCAAAACAGATAATACATCTGGATATTGTGGGTTGAATTGTCACACTCACAGACTACTGAGTGATGAATGATAATATTGAGGTGTTTTTGGCATGTCATCTCCTGAAACGATTGAAGATAACCTGATAGGTGATATGTCTTTGTTAGTCTTATGACGTTGAGCATAATGATGAAGAGTGATTAATGACGATATTGAGGTGCTCTCTGCATATCATCTCCTAGAATTGAATCATGGATTGACGATGGTCTATGTTGCAAAAATCTGCATGTATGAAAGGTAACGAAGTGGATGGTGGGTGTACTTGATGATGATGGTGATAATGAAATAATAATGAGATGAAGAGGTGAGACATGGGCACACTAGGAGATATTATAAATGCTAATCTAGGAGTGAGGAAGGACTAGATTAGTCTAGTTCTTCGAATTAGGAGAATCATGTTTCATCTACATTCCCAAGTGTTGATGATTGCGCGACAGAACAAGAATAAGGTATGAAATAAGGTTTAAGCATATTTAATTCTTTATAATTTAGAATTTAAATGTTAATATATTAATAATTATATAATGTGTATATATATAACCAAACATTAGAAATATTTTTGATATATCCTCAATATACGAAACTCGACGAGTAAAACCCAAAGCGATATATTACATACATCTAACATGTGCAACCTTAATGCCAACATCAAGAAAATATAATCTAGAAAATAAAAAGTAACCAATAATAAGAACCGATTCAATAAAAAATAACAACCACAAGAAAGACCGACCCAAGAAGGATAATATCCCAAACAAGAATAATTAAGAAAAATGTGATCTACATTGGCTGATTGTTCTTAGATCAAGGTGGATAATCTATTCAGATGTGATCAGGGCATATTATTGGAAAAGCCCATGTAAAAGGCCCATTTAATGTTAAATATGTTGCTATGTTTGGTTGATGCATTTTTTAGTACTTCCGGTTATTTCCGATTTTCGTTATTTCCTTTTGTATTCGCTCTTCTCCACTATAAGAGGGCATGTGGAGCTTGTATTATTTTTAGCTTGGAAGTGTTATGAAAATGATTGTTCCCTTGTTTTCTCTCAAAGCCTAATCCATGTTCTTCTCTCTCTTCCCTCGTCGGCCCTCTCGCCCGATTCCTCTCGAATTTGTATCAAAAAATGTCATGTCAAAGGGACCCTTAATCTATAGAAGCTGTTAATCAAGATAAAAAAACATTGGTGGGAACACATCATTTCATCCCCGTCCAAATAAACCTAATAAAGAAGTATAACCACAAGCCAAACATTAAAAAGAACAATTGTAAAAATCTTTTATAGTACCATTTTGACAACTTAAAACAGTGTTATGGTTGTCTAACCAATATGACCGACAGGAGGGACATATTGGTCAACATAAAACAACGAACCAATAATCAAAAGGAGTTCCTATATGTATGATTTCAATAAACAAATTAAGAGAACACGTGTACTCATACTTTAAAATTTAATGTGGAATCCTACAGTCTGAACCCAACCAGAGGCTCTAGCATCAAAATTGATGCACCCTAGATGCTCTAATACCAAAGTTGACGTACCATAAATTCCTTAAATATCTCTAGAGAACAAATACATTCCTAAATCAAGTTAAATAAACAAATATTCACAAACCATAAAACAACATGAACTAAATTTACATTTTCAATAAAATATGAAAGATAATAGAAAACTAAATAAAATAAAAAACTAATAGAAATAATTTCAGCACTCCCTTACATTTGAAACCAAGAAGGCCATCAAGCTTTCAAGAATAATATCTCAAAATGATCACGCAACCTAGATAGATTTATTGTAGAGGTTAAAGTACTAGAGACAGACAACCATCGGCGTTAAAACCAAGAAACCATGGACATAAGATCGAAGAAAAATATGAGAACTCAAAGCAAATGCCATCAGATCATAGTCAACTATGCCAAGACAACCCAAACAACAGATCAACAGCTGAGATCAAGCTCGGAACACCAGTCGCAATCAGCCTTGAAACAACAATTAAGAGCTAGTAACTGGAGAGAAGTTGGATACAGTTATACAGCCGTATAAGCAAATAAGAGGTAAGAAGAACACAATCTAAAGAAACACCAACACTAAAAATAAGATAGATACTACCTCCAATCAATGGTGAAGCTCCCGTAGACTTTTAAGTGAAAGTAGGTGCACGAATAAACGGAATCTCACAACAAAATTGGAGGAAAATTAATTGACTTAAATAATAATTTGGCCCACAAATATCAGAGGTGTCATTCAAGAGAAATGGTGAGAATTGTGTTAACAATTTTGTAGTTAAGAGTGCTCTAGCAATAGTTCTGGGATGGGTGACTTTCAAGGAAGTACTCGTAGGTTACATGGGGAAATGGATAAATTGTGTGATTCTGCTTAATATGAGATGGGTTAAACGAAAACAGAATACATCTGGATATTGTGGGTTGAATTGTCACAGACTACTGAGTGATGAATGATAATATTGAGGTGTTTTTGGCATGCATCTCCTGAAATGATTGAAGATAACCTGATAGGTGATATGTCTTTGTTAGTCTTATGACGTTGAGCATAATGATGATGAGTGATTAATGATGATATTGAGGTGCTCTCTGCATATCAACTCCTAGAATTGAATCATGGATTGATGATGGTCTATGTTGCAAAAATCTACATGTATGAAATGTAACGAAGTGGATGGTGGGTGTACTTGATGATGATGGTGGTAATGACAATAATAATGAGATGACGAGGTGAGACATGGGCACACTAGGAGATATTATAAATGCTAATCTAGGGGTGAGGAAGGACACAATCTAAAGAAACACCAACACTCAAAATAAGATAGATACAACCTCCAATCAATGGTGAAACTCCCCGTAGACTTTTAAGTGAAAGTAGGTGCACGAATAAACGGAATCTCACATCAAAATTGGAGGAAAATTGACTTGAATGATAATTTGGCCCATAAATATCAGAGGTGTCATTCAAGAGAAATGGTGAAAGTTGTGTTAACAATTTTGTAGTTAAGCGTGCTCCAGCAATAGTTCTGGGATGGGTGACTTTCAAGGAAGTAATCGTAGGTTACATGTGGAAATGGATAAAATTGTGTGATTTTGCTTAATATGAGATGGGTTGAACCAAAACAGATAATACATCTGGATATTGTGGGTTGAATTGTCACACTCACAGACTACTGAGTGATGAATGATAATATTGAGGTGTTTTTGGCATGTCATCTCCTGAAACGATTGAAGATAACCTGATAGGTGATATGTCTTTGTTAGTCTTATGACGTTGAGCATAATGATGAAGAGTGATTAATGACGATATTGAGGTGCTCTCTGCATATCATCTCCTAGAATTGAATCATGGATTGACGATGGTCTATGTTGCAAAAATCTGCATGTATGAAAGGTAACGAAGTGGATGGTGGGTGTACTTGATGATGATGGTGATAATGAAATAATAATGAGATGAAGAGGTGAGACATGGGCACACTAGGAGATATTATAAATGCTAATCTAGGAGTGAGGAAGGACTAGATTAGTCTAGTTCTTCGAATTAGGAGAATCATGTTTCATCTACATTCCCAAGTGTTGATGATTGCGCGACAGAACAAGAATAAGGTATGAAATAAGGTTTAAGCATATTTAATTCTTTATAATTTAGAATTTAAATGTTAATATATTAATAATTATATAATGTGTATATATATAACCAAACATTAGAAATATTTTTGATATATCCTCAATATACGAAACTCGACGAGTAAAACCCAAAGCGATATATTACATACATCTAACATGTGCAACCTTAATGCCAACATCAAGAAAATATAATCTAGAAAATAAAAAGTAACCAATAATAAGAACCGATTCAATAAAAAATAACAACCACAAGAAAGACCGACCCAAGAAGGATAATATCCCAAACAAGAATAATTAAGAAAAATGTGATCTACATTGGCTGATTGTTCTTAGATCAAGGTGGATAATCTATTCAGATGTGATCAGGGCATATTATTGGAAAAGCCCATGTAAAAGGCCCATTTAATGTTAAATATGTTGCTATGTTTGGTTGATGCATTTTTTAGTACTTCCGGTTATTTCCGATTTTCGTTATTTCCTTTTGTATTCGCTCTTCTCCACTATAAGAGGGCATGTGGAGCTTGTATTATTTTTAGCTTGGAAGTGTTATGAAAATGATTGTTCCCTTGTTTTCTCTCAAAGCCTAATCCATGTTCTTCTCTCTCTTCCCTCGTCGGCCCTCTCGCCCGATTCCTCTCGAATTTGTATCAAAAAATGTCATGTCAAAGGGACCCTTAATCTATAGAAGCTGTTAATCAAGATAAAAAAACATTGGTGGGAACACATCATTTCATCCCCCGTCCAAATAAACCTAATAAAGAAGTATAACCACAAGCCAAAACATTAAAAAGAACAATTGTAAAAATCTTTTATAGTACCATTTTGACAACTTAAAACAGTGTTATGGTTGTCTAACCAATATGACCGACAGGAGGGACATATTGGTCAACATAAAACAACGAACCAATAATCAAAAGGAGTTCCTATATGTATGATTTCAATAAACAAATTAAGAGAACACGTGTACTCATACTTTAAAATTTAATGTGGAATCCTACAGTCTGAACCCAACCAGAGGCTCTAGCATCAAAATTGATGCACCCTAGATGCTCTAATACCAAAGTTGACGTACCATAAATTCCTTAAATATCTCTAGAGAACAAATACATTCCTAAATCAAGTTAAATAAACAAATATTCACAAACCATAAAACAACATGAACTAAATTTACATTTTCAATAAAATATGAAAGATAATAGAAAACTAAATAAAATAAAAAACTAATAGAAATAATTTCAGCACTCCCTTACATTTGAAACCAAGAAGGCCATCAAGCTTTCAAGAATAATATCTCAAAATGATCACGCAACCTAGATAGATTTATTGTAGAGGTTAAAGTACTAGAGACAGACAACCATCGGCGTTAAAACCAAGAAACCATGGACATAAGATCGAAGAAAAATATGAGAACTCAAAGCAAATGCCATCAGATCATAGTCAACTATGCCAAGACAACCCAAACAACAGATCAACAGCTGAGATCAAGCTCGGAACACCAGTCGCAATCAGCCTTGAAACAACAATTAAGAGCTAGTAACTGGAGAGAAGTTGGATACAGTTATACAGCCGTATAAGCAAATAAGAGGTAAGAAGAACACAATCTAAAGAAACACCAACACTAAAAATAAGATAGATACTACCTCCAATCAATGGTGAAGCTCCCCGTAGACTTTTAAGTGAAAGTAGGTGCACGAATAAACGGAATCTCACAACAAAATTGGAGGAAAATTAATTGACTTAAATAATAATTTGGCCCACAAATATCAGAGGTGTCATTCAAGAGAAATGGTGAGAATTGTGTTAACAATTTTGTAGTTAAGAGTGCTCTAGCAATAGTTCTGGGATGGGTGACTTTCAAGGAAGTACTCGTAGGTTACATGGGGAAATGGATAAATTGTGTGATTCTGCTTAATATGAGATGGGTTAAACGAAAACAGAATACATCTGGATATTGTGGGTTGAATTGTCACAGACTACTGAGTGATGAATGATAATATTGAGGTGTTTTTGGCATGCATCTCCTGAAATGATTGAAGATAACCTGATAGGTGATATGTCTTTGTTAGTCTTATGACGTTGAGCATAATGATGATGAGTGATTAATGATGATATTGAGGTGCTCTCTGCATATCAACTCCTAGAATTGAATCATGGATTGATGATGGTCTATGTTGCAAAAATCTACATGTATGAAATGTAACGAAGTGGATGGTGGGTGTACTTGATGATGATGGTGGTAATGACAATAATAATGAGATGACGAGGTGAGACATGGGCACACTAGGAGATATTATAAATGCTAATCTAGGGGTGAGGAAGGACACAATCTAAAGAAACACCAACACTCAAAATAAGATAGATACAACCTCCAATCAATGGTGAAACTCCCCGTAGACTTTTAAGTGAAAGTAGGTGCACGAATAAACGGAATCTCACATCAAAATTGGAGGAAAATTGACTTGAATGATAATTTGGCCCATAAATATCAGAGGTGTCATTCAAGAGAAATGGTGAAAGTTGTGTTAACAATTTTGTAGTTAAGCGTGCTCCAGCAATAGTTCTGGGATGGGTGACTTTCAAGGAAGTAATCGTAGGTTACATGTGGAAATGGATAAAATTGTGTGATTTTGCTTAATATGAGATGGGTTGAACCAAAACAGATAATACATCTGGATATTGTGGGTTGAATTGTCACACTCACAGACTACTGAGTGATGAATGATAATATTGAGGTGTTTTTGGCATGTCATCTCCTGAAACGATTGAAGATAACCTGATAGGTGATATGTCTTTGTTAGTCTTATGACGTTGAGCATAATGATGAAGAGTGATTAATGACGATATTGAGGTGCTCTCTGCATATCATCTCCTAGAATTGAATCATGGATTGACGATGGTCTATGTTGCAAAAATCTGCATGTATGAAAGGTAACGAAGTGGATGGTGGGTGTACTTGATGATGATGGTGATAATGAAATAATAATGAGATGAAGAGGTGAGACATGGGCACACTAGGAGATATTATAAATGCTAATCTAGGAGTGAGGAAGGACTAGATTAGTCTAGTTCTTCGAATTAGGAGAATCATGTTTCATCTACATTCCCAAGTGTTGATGATTGCGCGACAGAACAAGAATAAGGTATGAAATAAGGTTTAAGCATATTTAATTCTTTATAATTTAGAATTTAAATGTTAATATATTAATAATTATATAATGTGTATATATATAACCAAACATTAGAAATATTTTTGATATATCCTCAATATACGAAACTCGACGAGTAAAACCCAAAGCGATATATTACATACATCTAACATGTGCAACCTTAATGCCAACATCAAGAAAATATAATCTAGAAAATAAAAAGTAACCAATAATAAGAACCGATTCAATAAAAAATAACAACCACAAGAAAGACCGACCCAAGAAGGATAATATCCCAAACAAGAATAATTAAGAAAAATGTGATCTACATTGGCTGATTGTTCTTAGATCAAGGTGGATAATCTATTCAGATGTGATCAGGGCATATTATTGGAAAAGCCCATGTAAAAGGCCCATTTAATGTTAAATATGTTGCTATGTTTGGTTGATGCATTTTTTAGTACTTCCGGTTATTTCCGATTTTCGTTATTTCCTTTTGTATTCGCTCTTCTCCACTATAAGAGGGCATGTGGAGCTTGTATTATTTTTAGCTTGGAAGTGTTATGAAAATGATTGTTCCCTTGTTTTCTCTCAAAGCCTAATCCATGTTCTTCTCTCTCTTCCCTCGTCGGCCCTCTCGCCCGATTCCTCTCGAATTTGTATCAAAAAATGTCATGTCAAAGGGACCCTTAATCTATAGAAGCTGTTAATCAAGATAAAAAAACATTGGTGGGAACACATCATTTCATCCCCCGTCCAAATAAACCTAATAAAGAAGTATAACCACAAGCCAAAACATTAAAAAGAACAATTGTAAAAATCTTTTATAGTACCATTTTGACAACTTAAAACAGTGTTATGGTTGTCTAACCAATATGACCGACAGGAGGGACATATTGGTCAACATAAAACAACGAACCAATAATCAAAAGGAGTTCCTATATGTATGATTTCAATAAACAAATTAAGAGAACACGTGTACTCATACTTTAAAATTTAATGTGGAATCCTACAGTCTGAACCCAACCAGAGGCTCTAGCATCAAAATTGATGCACCCTAGATGCTCTAATACCAAAGTTGACGTACCATAAATTCCTTAAATATCTCTAGAGAACAAATACATTCCTAAATCAAGTTAAATAAACAAATATTCACAAACCATAAAACAACATGAACTAAATTTACATTTTCAATAAAATATGAAAGATAATAGAAAACTAAATAAAATAAAAAACTAATAGAAATAATTTCAGCACTCCCTTACATTTGAAACCAAGAAGGCCATCAAGCTTTCAAGAATAATATCTCAAAATGATCACGCAACCTAGATAGATTTATTGTAGAGGTTAAAGTACTAGAGACAGACAACCATCGGCGTTAAAACCAAGAAACCATGGACATAAGATCGAAGAAAAATATGAGAACTCAAAGCAAATGCCATCAGATCATAGTCAACTATGCCAAGACAACCCAAACAACAGATCAACAGCTGAGATCAAGCTCGGAACACCAGTCGCAATCAGCCTTGAAACAACAATTAAGAGCTAGTAACTGGAGAGAAGTTGGATACAGTTATACAGCCGTATAAGCAAATAAGAGGTAAGAAGAACACAATCTAAAGAAACACCAACACTAAAAATAAGATAGATACTACCTCCAATCAATGGTGAAGCTCCCCGTAGACTTTTAAGTGAAAGTAGGTGCACGAATAAACGGAATCTCACAACAAAATTGGAGGAAAATTAATTGACTTAAATAATAATTTGGCCCACAAATATCAGAGGTGTCATTCAAGAGAAATGGTGAGAATTGTGTTAACAATTTTGTAGTTAAGAGTGCTCTAGCAATAGTTCTGGGATGGGTGACTTTCAAGGAAGTACTCGTAGGTTACATGTGGAAATGGATAAATTGTGTGATTCTGCTTAATATGAGATGGGTTAAACGAAAACAGAATACATCTGGATATTGTGGGTTGAATTGTCACGACTACTGAGTGATGAATGATAATATTGAGGTGTTTTTGGCATGCATCTCCTGAAATGATTGAAGATAACCTGATAGGTGATATGTCTTTGTTAGTCTTATGACGTTGAGCATAATGATGATGAGTGATTAATGATGATATTGAGGTGCTCTCTGCATATCAACTCCTAGAATTGAATCATGGATTGATGATGGTCTATGTTGCAAAAATCTACATGTATGAAATGTAACGAAGTGGATGGTGGGTGTACTTGATGATGATGTTGGTAATGACAATAATAATGAGATGACGAGGTGAGACATGGGCACACTAGGAGATATTATAAATGCTAATCTAGGGGTGAGGAAGGACACAATCTAAAGAAACACCAACACTCAAAATAAGATAGATACAACCTCCAATCAATGGTGAAACTCCCCGTAGACATGGGCACAGTATCCGGGCCCAGGTTCTGGCTTCACCCACTACCCCTTCCTTCTCCGATGCCTGCTCGATGTTACTTCGCGTACCACCTCCACCGGAGGCTCCTGCCCCACCCTCGTCGGCCCTTCTTCAGCAGGCCCTTCCTCCTTTACTTCCCCAACCCTCTTTTACTCGTGGTGGACGTACGGGCTCCCGTGGGCGGGGCCGTGGTGGCCGCGGCCGGCCCAAGTGCACCTACTGCGGCCGGGATGGTGGCTACCCTCCGCGCCCGCCTACTGTCACTGTTGTCGATAGCTCTCCTCCGACTGGTACGGATCTTGAGGCTCTTCGCCTTCAGCTGCAACAACTCCATGGGCTCCTCAACCCTCCATCTGCTTCCATTGCCTCCACCTCCCATGCAGGTATTGTCTCCACCTCCACTACAGGTTCTGCCTGTCTTTCCTCCGGATCTCGCTGGATCCTGGACTCGGGAGCCACCCACCACATCACTTCCATGGGGCCGCCCCAGTTCTAAGCTGCTGCTCATCCCCCGTCTATTACTGTGGCCAATGGTGCGCTTGTCCCGGTCTCCGGCTGCGCTGATCTCTTCCTCCCTCCCTCTCTCTCTCTTCGTTCCGTTCTTTATGTGCCAGCCTCCCCTTTTAATTTACTCTCTGTTGGTCGTATTACTACTGATATGAATTGTTTTATCACATTCACCTCTTCTGGTTTTTTGATACAGGATCGGCAGACGCGGATTACCATTGGTAGGGGTCGACTGCAGAACGGGCTCTACCTCCTCGATGTCTCTCCCACATCCCTTTCCTCTGTTTCCTCGTCTGATTGGTATTGTCGGTTTGGGCATGCCCCTCTGCCTATCCTCCAGAAGGCGCTTCCAGACCTTTCTCTTCCTGCTTTTAAATGTGATTCTTGTATTATTGGCAAACAGCCTCGCTCTTCTTATCCCGCACATTGTACTGGAGCTCTGCTCCGTTTGATTTAATACATTCTGATATTTGGGGACCGTATAAAGTTTCTAGCATTTCTGGTTATCGTTATTTTATAACATTTATTGATGATTACTCTCACACTACCTGGTTGTATCTCCTACATGATCGCTCTGAGCTTCCTCGTGTCTTTCAGGCGTTTGTGTTAGAGACTCGCACGCAATTCTCTACCACCATTAAAACTTTCCGCTCTGATAATGCCCGGGAATACACTAGCCACGAGTTTGCCACTCTCTGCGCAAACTTCGGTATTGTTCACCAGACCTCTTGTCCCTACACCCCTCAACAAAACGGGGTCGCCGAACGAAAGAACCGCCACTTGCTTGATGTTGCTCGCTCTCTCATGCTTCACATGCACGTTCCCAAAGTATTCTGGAACTTTGCGGTGTCCACTGCATGTTTTCTTATCAACCGTCTCCCCTCTCTGGTTCTCCAGAACGCTACCCCCTTCAGCCTTCTTTTTCCCTCCACACCCGCCTTCCCCCTCACCCCCCGGGTTTTTGGATGTACCTGCTTCGTCCATAACCTGGGCCCCACTCTTGACAAACTGGATCCCCGTGCGGCCAAACACATTTTCGTCGGCTACTCCCGCACCCAAAAGGGCTATGTTTGCTACTCTCCGCTCACCCGGAAGGTCTCTGTTTCGGCTGATGTTACTTTCCGGGAGGATCAACCCTTCTTCCCTCCTCCTTTACCACCACTTCTACCACCACCTCCTACAACACCCTCCCTCCCACGGCCGGTGATCCCCGTCCACTCACCTCCCACCATCCCTCCGCCTCCTCCCACCCTTGACCCTCCTCGACCCCCCGTTATTCGGGTCTATACTCGTCGCCCTCTTCCTCCCGTTGCTCCTCTGCAGTCGGCTTCGACCTCGGCTTCTCCGTGTTCTGCTGCTCCGGTGTCGGCCTCTACCGCTCATCCAATGGTGGACTATGTTTCTCTCCATCGCCTTTCTCCACCTCTTCAGACCTTGGCTACTTCACTATCCTCGGTCTCTATTCCTACTTCTGTCCAGGACGCTCTTCAACATCCTGGGTGGCGTGCGGCCATGGAAGACGAGATGGCTGCTCTTTGGGCCAACCAGACTTGGACCTTGGTGCCCCTTCCTCCCGGCCAGAAACCTGTTGGGTGCAAATGGGTCTTCGTCATTAAACATGCTCCTGATGGGACCATTGATCGCCTCAAAGCTCGTTTGGTTGCTCGTGGCTTCACCCAGCAACAGGGGCTGGACTATGACGAGACTTTCTCTCCGGTCGCTAAGCTCAACACGGTCTGAATTCTCATTTCTGTTGTTGTCCATCGCCAATGGCCCTTATTTCAACTCGACGTCAAGAACGCTTTCCTGAATGGCGACCTTCAGGAAACGGTTTACATGCAACAACCTCCCGGGTTTGAGACCACGGGGGAGTCACGGGTTTGTCATCTTCTCAAATCGCTATATGGTCTCAAACAATCCCCTCGGGCATGGTTCGACAAGTTCAGCAAAGCTCTCCGGGAAATTGTCTTCACTCGCAGCTCGGCTGACTTCTCATTGTTTACTCGCCACCAGGCCACTGGTACGGTTCTCCTATTGGTATATGTCGACGACATCATTATTACTGGCAGTGACTTGGACAGCATACAGGCCGTTAAGCTACATCTCAGCTCCGTCTTCCAAACTAAAGATCTGGGACATCTTCGGTACTTCCTCGGTCTGGAAGTGGCCAGACGGTCAGATGGCCTGGTTCTCTCTCAGCGCAAATATTGTCTGGATCTTCTTCATGATGCAGGCTACTCTGGCTGCAAACCTATTAACACTCCCATGGATGCAAATCACAAAATAAGTGCTCAGAGCTCGGATTCTGATTCTCTTCTACCAAATCCAGAATATTACCGTCGTCTAGTTGGGAAGCTTATCTACCTAACAGTTACAAGACCTGATATATCTTTCGCTGTGGGACTCGTGAGTCGCTATATGCACTCTCCTCGAAGCTCTCATCTCCAGGCTGTGGAACGCATTCTCAGATATCTTAAGACAGCTCCTGGCCAAGGACTTGTATACAAAACCTCATCTTCCATTCCTACACTAGTGGCATACTCTGATGCCGACTACGCTGGCTCCCTCGACGATCGACGGTCTACTAGCGGGTTTTGCACCTATTTTGGAGGACATCTGATTACTTGGCGAAGCAAGAAACAAGCAGTGGTTGCTCGATCCTCAGCAGAAGCAGAATATCGGGCAATGGCTGCTGTGGTCTCTGAACTCACATGGATTGAGAGTCTCCTTACCGACCTTGGAGTTAAACTACCTTCACCAGCTCTCCTCCTATGTGACAGTCAAGCTGCCATACATATTGCTAAGAACCCGGTCTTTCATGAGAGAACGAAGCATATTGAGGTAGATTGTCATTTCATCCGAGAGAAAGTCCACATGAAGAAGATCGAGCTCAAACATGTTCCGGGTACTGAACAGGTTGCTGACATCCTCACCAAAGCTCTACCTAGTACCCTCTTCTATCAGTGCCTATCCAAGCTTGGCGCATACGACTTGTACGCTTCAGCTTGCGGGGGAGTATTGGAAAAGCCCATGTAAAAGGCCCATTTAATGGCCCACTTTATTTATTTTCTTTCTCCTCCTTCTTTAGTCCCACATCATGTATAGGATTTATTCTTCTCTCTTCTCTCCTATATATTTGTATTCTCTCCTTGTATTTAAATACTTGAATAATACACACAAGCTTTGGGCACTATCAACACATATAAACATATCACTGAGACTTTCTAGCCGGGAGAGAAGTTCTTCAATCTAGGCGTGAACTACCGCAACAAATAACACAATTATGATGTTTTATATTGATGATTGCCATTTTAATTATGTGTGTTTAGGCATTGAATAATGTTGTCATTTTCTATCATATTAGAAGAGACGGAGTGGTCTAATACTCGATCATGTCTTTTAATAAATTAATTAGAGGCCTGATTTTCTTGTTTGATCTAGTTTAGGGAGATATTTGTATACTTTTGAGTCAGTTTTTTGAGTTGATTCTTCTAATTCGTTTGGAAATTCCATTGCCTGAAATTTGTCTTCTTTACAAGGTCAGTGGTTAAATCCCTTGAAATTAGTTGTTTTCTTGAATTCATATACCAACTTTGGAGTGATTTACTGTGAAGTGTGACTATTTCACACTAAAGACTCACCAGTGTTGTTCTTTGCACTGATTTTGGTATCTGGTTGGCGAATAATCATGTTTTTATGTCAGACATTAGGTCGTTCACTACTGTTGGTTTCCAAATATTGGAAGACCTAATTTTATAACATTAAATTTTTCATATACTTAATTGCACATCGGGCTTGCAAATAATTCTGCATGAGGGGCAACTTTTTTGTATGTATTATTCATTTCGAGTTTGTATTTTGGAATTAGTTTTGTTGCAAGATTAATTTATTAATTTTTGTTTTGCATCACTTGTGTTGGTTTGGTCTCTAAATTAATTTTTGTAGTTTGATCGATTTTCAATTTGTTCTCCAACATTCAAAGCCATTTAGAACCACATACATTTAGGAATCGTGGAATCTATGAGATAAAACTTGTAATAAGTAGTTTTCATTAAATGGAGGATGGAGGATTATGGTCTTCAGTAAAAAAATGTTTAAAAATATCAACATGGCAGAAAGTTTAGAACTTATCTTGCAATATATAACTTTCTTCAAGGTTACCCTTCAATAGAGGATCAGGAGGTTTTATATTACAAAGATCGCCATAAAATTTATTGTCATACATTTTAAACGTATTAGCTAATTAATACTATGAAGGAAGATGCATCAACAAAGTTTTGATCTTATATAACGTATAAGATTCTTAGGTGCGGCCCAAACAAATTCAAGAAATGTATTCCACATATACTACTTAATTATCACTAATGAGTCCTAGAAAACTCTCATGGTATAGAGCTTTGTCAAACACTGGACTTTATGTTGATGTATGGTAAGTTGTTACGGGCATACTACCGTAGCAGTGTTAGCTCGCTGGAATAGTGGCCGTAGGCGGTGAGGATGGTGATGGAGGATACAGCGGAGTCCTTAATTGCGGCTGCCTAAGCGAGGATGCTCGTTAGAGGAGAGAGCCACCAAGATCTCACAACAAGGAGACAAGAACTAGATTTCATTCATTGATAACTTCATACAAGACTCTAAGGGTCTATTTATAGAACCCTCGGGTGGCTGCCCTGTAAATACATGAAGATGCATAAAATTTTAAAACACACTAATATAATAAGACTCGTTCTCTAATACAACTCAATACATATAATGTAATAAATGACAAAAGATCTGTAATCGATCTGTAACAACTCATCCGCCCTCGAAATCGAGCTTGCCCTCAAGCTCGAACATCACGTGGATGACCACATCGTCTTGTATCTTGATCTCCCTCCAGAATAGCGTATGGTCGTGTGTCGCATCGTCGGTAGCTTCATCGAGGACCGGTGGTGCCGTTGGAACAACGGACAACGGTCGAACTCTGCCAGATGGAGATGTTGGAGCGCCAGTGAGCAGTAGCAACAGAGAGGCCGGGGGGACAACAATCGCCAGTAGGAACGAATCCATCAGAGTCAGGGAAACAATTATCAACTGAGCAAGTGCTGGTAAAGGAAGCGACGAGATGGTCGAGGGAATCAGTAGAAAATTGGTTGGCGGAGCAAGAATCAGCAAGGGAAGCGGTGTCACGTCGCTAGTTGGCGAAGAAGGTGGCTTCACGAGGAGAGGCGGCGACGGCGACGAAAACTGCAGAAGAAAGGCAGGGACTGGTGGTAGGAGGCAACGACACGGGTTGCGGGAGAAAGAAGGTTGTCGGATTCATGATGTGGTGGATTGGTGTGGAGCAGGTCCAGTTGCTACTGTTACGTCATAGGAGAAGTGGTTGCTAGGGTCCGACGTCGATTAGAGCAGAACAATGACATACGCTTGTAGCAGGAAAAGAACCGGGGCGTCGGAAAGGGTAACAGCGGTGGATGGTGAGAATAATGTGGAAGAAGATCGTGGCTGCCTAAACGAGGTTGCTCGTTAGAGGAGAGAGCCACCAAGATCTCACAACAAGGGGACAAAAACTAGACTTCATTCATTGATAACTTCATACAAGACTCTAAGGAACTATTTATAGAACCCTCATGTGACTGCCTCGTAAATGCATGCAGATGCATAAAATATTAAAATGCACTAATATAACAAGACTTGACTCCTAATACAATTTAATACATATAATATGATAAATGACAAAAGATCTGAAACTGATCCGTAATAATGGCAGAGATACAATTTATAAAAGTCCAGATACAATTTATAATTGCCTAGTCTCATTTACTAAGATATTGTTACTTTGTTATAAAATCTCATGATCTTGTTCTCTAGGTGCAAATTCCTAGGAGGCTCCTGAAGGAGCCATATCATACAAAACATATAAATTCAAGACTATGAAGCACATATATTTAAAATGGGCTTACACATGTTCATGGAAATATTTCAGTCTTCAAAGCCAGGAAACTCTCACAAACATGTCCCCCAAATATTCAAATTTAATATTAATAAAATCTTGAGTACGCCCAAGTACGTTCAAAAATTATGTGTATTGAGACAAAGAGGCAAAAGGCGGCTAAACTTGTGAAAGAGAAATTGTTGAACGAGGAGTGGTGGGAGTCGATCGATTGCATACTTTCATTCACAACTTCTATCTATGATATGATATGATTTTGTAATACAAAAAAACTATCATGAAGAACTTTCTACGATCGTGAGGCGAGAGAATGAACACTCAAATAGAACTTGTGTTAAACATTAACAACATAAAAGGTACAATTCGAAAGCAAGCTTCCGCCAACTCTGGGAGACAAGGTCCTCTAAAGCGCTTCTCTCTTATAGATAGTCTAAACTAAGGGATCCAAAAGATGACTTACTCTTCAACAAGGTGGTCCTTAGATAAGATGGATGCCCCCACTACAAAACAAAATATTCTAAAGACAAAATACATTATTAATTAAAAATAAGACAATCCATAAAGGGCGACACAACAAGTACTATCGTAGTGAGGCCGATCATACAAGCATGTGTATCATGTGTCTGTGAGGCGTATACGCCACAATGACGTACACATAACAATACACTCGTCCTAAAAATCGACCAGGGTGTAGCAGTCGTGTGTCTGTGAGGTGTTCATGTGTCGAAAGACAAAATATATTATCAATTAAAAATACACCAATCTTCAATATCGACCTTGTCTTCAAGATAGAGCATGGTGTAGAGATCATGTATCTAAAGACAAAATACATTATTAATTAAAAATACAAGACAATTCATAAAGCTAGAGAATTAAAAATACAAGACAATCCATAAAGCTAGACAATTAAAAATACAAGACAATTCATAAAGGTAGACAAAATACATTATTAATTAAAAATACAAGACAGTTCATAAAGGTAGACGCAACTACAAGTACTCTCATAGTGAATCCAAGCACGTGTGTCATGTGTCTGTGAGGCGTATACACTACAATGACGTATGTGTAACAATCACCCGTCATGAAAATCGACCTTGTTTTCAAAATCGAGCATGGTGTAGTGGTCGTGGGAGCCTTCGTAGCAATGGAAGAGTGGCCATTTGACCCGACTTCGGACGAGGCCGTGGCGAGAGAAATAAGACCGTAGCAATTATATCGGGGTCTTTTGTGATTTTTGGTGCGAAAAAATAATTTCAACAAAAAAATGTAATGGTTGTGGAGGGGTGCCATAACCAATGCAGGGAAATGGGCGATGCTGAAAGAGATAGTTATATAAAATCAGTAAAGACACATGTAACTTGTCGATGGATGCCTCGTTGGGAGAAAAAATATGAGAGTTGAAGGTGAAATCATGAATAGGGCGGGGGGGATAATTGGTGGAGAAAATTGGTGTGCTAGTGGGTGAAAATTCAATGTGAGGTAGGCGGTGCTTGAACCTTGGGTGGGATCTTAGGAAGTACTAGTGGTGTAAGAAGCTAAGTGATCAATTATGAGAATTGGGTGGGGAGGCCCACTGATTTTGGGCAAAAATATATGGATGAGAGTGGGTATAATTATAATATTATATTATTTTATATGTGGTATAATGATAAATAATTATAAATAATTGAGCAGGGAAAAGGTGAGGATGACAGTCGGCAGCCACCGTTGGGCCCATGATGGATAAACATCCCCTGTTGCGGGATGGGAGATGGTTGTAGACTAGCGGGGGAAAACTACTTAAAGTGTCATGTAGTTTTATTGAAAGAGACATGTAGCGGGATTGTTGAAAAAGAGACTGAAATGTGTCTTATATCGTTGTCACAAACTTCAAAAATGCAAACAGAAGGTAGTGTATTGGCTCGAGAAGTAGGGATGGAGTGGATATAGACAGCAGGCAGCGCGCAGCAGAAAAGCTAGAGGAAATGAATGGATGCAACAAATGCTGCCAGAGGGAGTGTTATGGTTGGGAAAGCGCCAATGTCAGATAAAGTTGGGATGGACTGGTCGAGGATGTCCTTGAGCCCTCCATTGTTGGGGAAGGATGACCAAGTTTAAGCGAGGGTGCCGGGGAGAGAAGGAAGCAGATATGCACAGCACTGTTGCGTCCATGTTGTGTCATCATATGAGTGGTTGATCGTTGTTGTTTGAACGTTACCATTTGGCAGAGCCGAATAAGGTCTTGCCGTTGCACGTGGATCTGGGTTGGCCAATCAAGTATATTGCTGGGGCAGAAGGTTCCTTCTGAAGTCCCTCGGCGAGCGGTGAAGTGATTGCAGTTTTGAAAGTCGCGGTTGATGCACCATCGCCTAAGGAAATGGGGTAGCAGTTCCAAGTGCATGTGTTCACTGGAAGGTGCAGGCCGCTGGGTCCTGCGTGGGAAGGGTCGTGATTGCAAAAAAAAAAAAGTGAACGTGGCTCTCTAGTTTGTGGATAGTGATTGTGCTCGGTAACTTTCAATTCTTTTTAATCATAATTTTGTTTTAGTGATCATGGGTGTAATTCACTTCGGCGATGGGATGCAGAATGACAAAGGCGTTCTTTGTCGGTGATCAAATTTGCGCCATGGCAAGGAAGTTTGTGAGCAAAGCGTCGTGCCAACAGAGGCTTTCATGGACTGATGCATCGATGGAGGAGATGTACAGACCAAACGATTTTTTATCGGCATCCGAAGGAATCGCTGGTGAAAATTTGGCAATGAAAACCGCAGCCGAAAACGGCAGACCAGAACAAATTGTTACAAACAAGAACTTTCTACAATTGTGAGGCGAAAGAATGGACACTCAGAGAAATTGCGTAAACATTAACAAATATGAGGTACAATCCAAAGGAAAGCTTCGGCCAACTCTCGGAGGTTGGATCCTCCAAAGAGCTTCTAACGCAGGGTAGGTCGTGGGACTCGGGTGTGCTGACTCTAATGCGAACCTAAGGCTCAATTTGTTTGGGCGTTTCGCTGTTCCATTTTGGGCAAGCGCCGCTGGAAGGAGGGTAAAAAAATGAACATCCGGCGGCGTTTGCTCCGTTTCCACCCGCCCGCCTTGAGAAACGCCCCAAAAAACTCCGTTTCGAGCAGCCACCTCCCCCCTCCGTTTCAAACTCTCTGTTTCCACACGCCGGATCGACCCGCCACCGCCGAAACAAATGAAGCCTAAGTGGACGTGAAGCAAAATGAACTAAAACAAATACAATTAAATGAAAATGCAAATAGTTCTTAATTAATTATTCCAGAATTAAAACTTTGTGGTAATGATTTTATAACTGAGGCAAATTAACATGAGGCGAACATTAATTTCCTGACAAACGAGTAAATCACGACCGATTGCCCATGAAGCGCTTTCTACTACAAATTCCACGAATCAGACTTACAAGATAAAGAAAATATGGTACAGTTACGCTAAAAGCATCAAAACACCCAAATAAGTATGAAATGTTTTTCAACAATTA
Source organism: Platanthera guangdongensis (assembly GCA_039583875.1). Classification (NCBI taxonomy): domain Eukaryota; kingdom Viridiplantae; phylum Streptophyta; class Magnoliopsida; order Asparagales; family Orchidaceae; genus Platanthera; species Platanthera guangdongensis. The sequence continues at coordinate 180,024,847 of CM077161.1, read as the reverse complement.
ATAATGAAGAAAATAAAACACATACAATTATACCTTAACAAGTAAAGAAGATCTGGCAATGGCGGCAGGTGTGGCTCCACGAGCCGGAGTTGGGAAATGGGGAAAAGTGACTATTGTTTATTTCAAAGAGAGATGGTGATGATTGGTTCTACATTAATGGAGGGGGCAGAATGTTGGACTGTGACTAGTGGCAGAGGGAAGAATGCAGGAAAAGCTTGGCTTGGATGGAAATTGTGGGGAGTCAATTAGGGTTATTGGTGGTTCCACAACTGAATGGAGAGGGGGAGAAAAGCAGTGGAGGAGGATGGCTGGCGGGGACTGGCGGCGTCTGTTGGTGGTTCCAAAGGACAACCAAAATGTGGGGGAGGAGGGAAACTGTGTCGAGCCTAGCACGAGAGGCCAACGGGATTGAGGGAACTGGGCAACCGACGATGGACGATGATGAACAGGAACAGGAGAAGGGGAGGAAACGTCAACGGGCGGTACTGAATGCGTCAATGGAGAGAGGCGAGCGGCTTTCGCTTTCGTCGAGGGAAATGAAGGAACAGGGAAAGGACGTGCGGCTCCGGCAGAGTTAAGAGGGGCGGTCGGGAATGTCTCGAGGAACGACGAAGATAGTTAGCAGCAGTTTCCTCCTTCCTACTGACGGAGATCGTGGCTTAAAGAGGGAGTTCGGCCGTTTTCTTCAAGCGAACAATGGATCGTGGGTTGGTTAATGGGAATAAGGGGAGAGGAACAATGAATTGAAAAGGAATAACTAAAATAATAATATGAACCTTCGCACCCCGGGCTCGCGGCGTCGTACCATGAATGATTGTTAAAATCTGAAATCTCTCACAAAACTCGGCAATGAAAATAAATTGCACCACCCCCTATTTATAACAAGAGATGGGTGGTGAGGCACCGGGCGTGGACGACTATGATTGGTTGTTACGCCCGAGACCCTAAAACCCCAAAATAAAATCCAAAATAAAAAAATAAAATAAATAAAAATAATAACGTGATGAGTCGGACGCTCTCGCGATCTCGGATCGCTGATCTGATCATCGCTTCCTGCACGAATATACAAATGTGGGCCCCGCTGACGTGCAACCTGTAGTCAGATGACGATCTCCATCAACTCCCTCCGACTGAAAAGCAATCATCTTTGATGAATGGAGATGATCGTACAGACGTCGGAAATCGGCGGCAAGTTTATCAAGCTCCGCTGCGGACATCCAAGTATCATCACAAAGGGGATGCCCGCTCCAGTGTACAACGTAACGGCAATAGGGGTCATCTACAGTGGAAATGCACTCATGCGCCACAACATCAGTAATGTGCTCTACCCTCACCTCTCGTGTTGGTGGATCCAAAAAAACCGGTGGAATCATAGGTTGTGCAGTCAAGTCCGTAAGTGTTAATCCAAGGTGGCCAGAGGAAGGGTCAGACTGTTAAAGGGGACAGTGTAGGAAGTGGATCAAGGTAGGGATCCCTATACTCGAGAGGCTCAAAGTACGGTGTTAAATTTTCAATATTAAATACGGGATGAATACCCATATCCGCTGGGAGGTCGACCTGATAGGCATTTGCCCAATTTTCTTAAAAATCCTATAAGGGCTCATTCGCTTTGGTTGCAATTTCTTAGCGACTCCTTTCAGGAGACTCCATGCGAAGTCGGATCATAACTTGCTAGCCTACCCGAAAATGTTGCTCGCGCTTGTGTTCATCAGCCTATACTTTATATAATTCATTGCTACGAGCAATTTTTTCAGGATCGTTTCATGCAGTTCATGTATGTGATGAATGAAAGACTCGGCGGACTTACTAGGGCGTGACTCTAAGGGAACAGGGGCGACGAATAGAGGTTTCTGAGACTCATATCCTGATACTATATGAAATGGACTCATGCGAGTAGACTTGTTGATGGAACTATTATATTCAAATTCCGCTACGAGTAACATAGAATCCCAAATCAACGTGTCATCGCTAACTAGACACCGTAATAAATTCCCTAAACTCCTATTGACGGCCTCAGTCTGGCCGTCGGTCTGTGGGTGATAGGCGTTGGAAAATTTCAAGGTCGTACCTGTTTTTTGTCAAAACGTCCGCCAAAAGTAACCCAGAAATCGAACATAGCGGTCAAACACTATGTATTTAGGTAATCTGTGTAATCGAAAAATGTGTCTCATGAAAAAGACTGCCACATGAGCTGCACCAACGGTCTTGCAGCAAGCAATAAAGTGAGTCATTTTCAAAAACCGGTCTACCACAACGAAAATAGAATTGTGCTTCAGCAAAGTGCAAGGAAGCCCCAATACAGAATCCATACTAATGTCGATCCATGATTGGTGAGGGACTGGAAGAGGATTATAGAGTTCAGTATTTTGTCCAATACCCTTCGCGGTCTGACACAAACTCAAGAGGATCAAAGTATGGTCTGACATATAGTAGAATCAAAATCCCAAAACTCCTACAGCAGCACCAAAACAAGAAGCAAGCAAGGCACAAATGCATTCATCAACTTCAACGGAAGCAACAGGTTCTCATATTACTATTCGTGGAAGCAATACAACTTTCAACAGTAAAATCTATCCAACATCCAACCTCAAACTGAAAGCTACAGCAAACAAAAAAAAACGCTCAAGTTCAACCTCACGATAGTCACACGGAAACAATTTCTCACAGCAATAATCAAACATTCAATCATCAACTCCCCCACAAACAGAGCACATGCTATCCCTTTTATAGGGATTCAACGAAAACTCCAACAAAATATAAAAATAACCAAATAAAATACCAAATGTTGAACCGTCGGGCGATGGACATGGTTGGAACGTGTGGCCGGAATCACGGGCGGTTGTGATGTGATCTAAACCTAGGGCTGTAGTTTTAAAATATAAAAATTGAGATCTTTTAAAATAAATGTGGCGCGAGGAGACTACGTGGGCTATTTTAAACGAATAAAATGACATAAGCGTCGCTCGCGAACGCAAGGCTCACACACAAACGTAGTAACGTCACAAGTCATAATTCCACATGCACAAAAATATGGTGGCGGACATTCGCACGTAAGAAAATACAATAATTCAGGAGATGAAATTAACTAGGGCAAGCTCCAATAATTAACTATTCATCAAGAATTTTGAGCATCAAAATTAACTAAGATTTGAGGGTGAGGAACGGAGAGGTATACCCAAGGGAGAGAGTAGCTACAGCGGCTCGTGGATTTCTAAGGTTGGATTGCTCGGTGGATGTAGGGAATGAGGATGACTGACCGCAGAAGAAACAGACGATGGATTTGTCGAAGCTCTAACGGCAGGGGTGACAAAGAGGCGGTGGTCTCGGCCGGCTGGCAGGGAAACGTCAGGATTTCTGGAATCCGTCGGAGGAGGGGTGCAGGTTGAACCGTCGGGACTTAGGAGGAGCTATGGTGTCATCGGCGGTAGACAATGATACTGGAGGAGGTTCGGAGGGCCGACGCAACCAAACAGGAGATCTGCGGCGGCTGTCGACGGAGGAAATGGTGGACGGGGAGGGAAATCGCAGGAGATTAGGGTCGGCATTGAGAGAACCGACTAAAACCCAAAAATAGTTTAGTCAATTCATTTCCCAGCCGGGGTATCACAGGGAGGGGGATTGCTTTTATAATAAGTGGGGGGTTAGGGTTGGCTTTCGCTAATGGCAGACACAATAATAACATAGGAATTTTGTTTTCTTTTAGGAGAAAAGGCTATGTAAATGGGAATTTCAAAGTGAGGAGGGCTATCAGCATAGGGGACGTCATAAAATACTTAATTAAAATTTGTTTGCCCGAAATTAACTTATCTCCTAAATTACCGGATCTATGCATTTAGGGTCTCGTTGGTCGGTCACACCAACAAGGCAAACAAAAAGGCGCGAGCATCATGCGCAATACAAAATATAATACTGAAGCGCTCATAACATGTGGGATACAACTTGACGCTGCAAAAGAATCCAAAAAAATGGGCGAAAGCGTGCGCAACAAAAATAAAAAAAACAAGCGTGATAATAATAATAAAAACGAAGCGATGCGGGTTCCATCAATTCTTTTGGGGTTGAAAGAGCTCGACCCCGACAAGACTCGATGCGACCTGCAAGTAGAAAGTCCAAGCGTCGATCAGAGAGATGTTCCATATTGTCCTGCTGATGTAGCCGCTGCGACCCAAAACCTAGAGGTCCCTATGAGTAAAAACTCTAAGTATCGTCTTGACTCCCTCAAGACTACTAAACCTAGAAGCGTCAGAACTCAAACGGTAGTGATGTGGTGACTCAACATGCTTGCCTAAAACTAAAGGGAAGTGACGTGAACAGAAGGCGTGCTCACCAAAAATAAAATCTACATAAGGTGGTGACTCGAGTGGCACTAGTGAGTGGTCACCAAGCACAACGTCTATGGCCTCAAGGGTTTGTGGTGGTAGTGTGCTAAGAAAATCAAGACATATGACGAACGAGTCTAGGTCACCAAGGATGAGGGTCTCTTCACTAGTCAACTTCTCCTCTGTGAGAAGAGAGAGCGGTGATGTGTCATCCAAGGTGAATGACACGTGTGTTGTAGATGTCGGCCGACATGTCGGCTGACAGAAAGGTTTTGGGGGTAAAACGTCACGACATCGATATTTTACGCAAATATGTCATTTTTGAAAATATCGCCCGATATATCCGCTTAACTCGATATATCAGGCGATATTTCACGACCAATATATCGTCGAGAGTATTACAAATATTTTTTTTCATTTTCTGACGAGACCAAACACCGGTTAAGGTGTTGTCATGTGACCTGGAAGCAGCCTTTTGCAGAAATGCAGGGTAAGGTTTGCTTACATTTCACCCTTGTGGTGAGATTCTTCCTTGGACCCTCGCAGCGCAGGGATGCTTTGTGCACTGGGCTGTCCCTTTTGAGGAGACCAAACAGAAATAATTTGTTTTGTGTTTCATTTTGTGCATCTCACAAAGTCTAGTATCGACTACTTTCTCATCAAGCTCTCATTTGATGATTTTTATCTCGTTTATTGCAGCCAATGTCTCTTTCTTGTGTAATTTATAAACATACACTATTTGTATATATGTTTATTGTGTAATTTATAAGCAAACATTATGTATACAATTATACATATTTAAAAAAACTGTATAATATATATGAATAAGTTTATTTAAATATTAAAAATCTGACATTGTAAATTATCCATGATATATCCCCCGCAATCCAACATTTCAAACTCAAACCGACATGAACCCGACATCCGACATCGACATCCTTGACGTCACCAATAAGTTCTTCTGAAAGTGGGGGCTCAGGAATAAACTCAGTTGCTAAAATAGGGATTGTCCGAGAGGCAAGTGGTTCCACGACTTCAGCGAGCATGATATAAGTGGGAGGGAGCTCTTCTTCCTGGAGCAGGGGCTCGGGAAAAACTCCTCGATTGAAGGGAGTGCTCTAACGGAGATAGGTGGAGTCACGACTTCAGTCGGGGGGATAAAAATAGGAGGAAGCTTTTCTTCTTAGAGCAGGGGCTCAGGAAGAATCTCCTCGACCGAATTGAGTGTCAGGGTGGGGGTGGGTGGGGCCAAGGTGCTCATCGTGAAACTGGCGAGGCGAGGAAAAGGACAATCGCAAGACCTAACCTTTAGCTCCACTAAGAAATACGAAGTGGGGAGGTATGCAGGAGAAGCATAATGTGTGCATTGTCACCTCCAGATTGCGAAAACACAACCCACGTAGATTCTGTCGGACGTCAGCAGTGATGCACTCAACATCTTTCCACAAAGCTTTAATACGCGCATCTAAATCACCCATTTTTAAAAATCCTAAACATAGAATTTTGAAATCGGCCGCCGCTCGAATATCCCACAATAGGAGTGATATATCACAGCAGTCACACCAAACTGATGTGATTTAAACCTAGGACTGTAGTTTTAAAATATAAAAATTGAGATCTTTTAAAATAAATGTGGGGCGAGGAGACTACGTGGGCTATTTTAAACGGATAAAACGGCCTAAGCGCCGCTCTCGAACGCAAGGCTCCCGCACAAACGCAGTAACGTCACAAATCATAATTCCACATGCACAAAAACACGGTAGCAGACATTCGGACGTAAGAAAATAAAATAATCCAGGAGATGAAATTAACTAGGGCAAGCTCCAATAATTAACTATTCATCTAGAATTTTGAGCATCAAAATTAACTAAGATTTGAGGGTGAGGAACAAAGAGGTATACCCAAGGGAAAGAGTAGCAACAACGGCTCGTGGATTTCCAAGGTTGGACGGCTCGGTGGATGCAGGGAATGAGGATGACTAGCCGTGGAAGAAACAGACGCTGGATTTGTCGAAGCTCTGGCAGCAGGGGTGACACAAAGGCAGTGGTCTGGACCGGCTGGCGGGAAAGGAAACGCCGGGATTTCTGGAATCCGTCGGAGGAGGGGTGCAAGTTGAACCGTCGGGACATAGGAGGAGCTCAAGCGTCTATGTCGGCGGAAGACGATGCTACTGGAGGAGGTTCGGAGGGCCGGCACAACCAAACGGGAGATCTGTGGCGGCTGTCGACGGAGGAAATGGCGGACGGAGAGGGAAATCACAAGAGATTAGGGTCGGCGCTGGGAGAACCGATTGAAACCCAAAAATGGTTCAGTCAATTCATTTCCCATCCGGGGTAACACAGGGAGGGGGGATTGCTTTTATAATAAGTGGGGGGTTAGGGTTGGCTTTGGCTAATGCAGCCACAATAATAACATAGGAATTTTGTTTCTTTTCGGAGAAAAGGCTATGTAAATGGGAATTTCAAATTGGGGAGGGCTATCGGCATAGGAGACGTCATAAAATAGTTAATTAAAATGTGTTTGCCTTAAATTAACCTATCTCGTAAATTACTGGACATATGCATTTAGTGTCTCGTTGGTCGGTCACACAAACGAGCCAAACAAAAAGGCGTGAGCATCATGCGCGATACAAAATATAATACTCAAGCGCTCATAACATGTGCAATACAACTTGACGCTCCAAAACAAACCAAAAAAATGTGTGAAAGCGTGCGCTACAAAAATAAAAAACATGTGCGATAATAATAATAAAAACGAAGCGACAGGTTGATAAACCGTCGGGGGCGGGCTTCGGCCACATGAGGAGGGCTGGATCTGTCGCCTGAAACTGTCGGAGAGGAGGTTGAATCCATAAATTGAATCAGGACCGATCGCGGCAAGATCGTGGGTGCGGGAGCTTCTCCTGGTGCAATGCTAAACTTGGGGAAGAGGCGGCTGGGAGCTGTCGAAAATGAGCCCAAATCCATGCCATGCCATGGCTGAATCGGGGAGAAATCTTGCCCTCGTGCGCCCTTTCCGCTGAACAGGGCCGCCGGCCGGCTGGGAAAAGAATCGGCTTCTCTATTCTTTAACATAGATTATCTGATATATATATTTTTTTTTTTGATATGTACATACGTATTTCCATAGGGAAAATAAAATAAAACTTCTAAGCAAGGCTACGCACGCAGGCGTGCACAAAAAAAATTACCCAACACAAAATTGCAAAATAAAATGCAAAATGCGATAACTCGGGGACGGTAGAGATCCGGTCGGGTGCGGCGTCAGACACTCTTGCGCTGACCTGATCTAGGCTGGTCTCCACCAACTTTCCCCCTCTTGAAATCACTAATCTTTGGTGAGTGCGTTGAGCAGTAGTGTTGTAGAAGATCAACACTCATACGTTGTAACTCCTCGGCCAAGACCCAGCTGGTCTCGGTCTCTGGTCGTCATGTCATCGAACCAAGTATCTCTGAAAACCACCATCAGTGGTGGTCACTGTCTCGTCATCAAATATCTCCTCGGGAACTAAAATCTGTCGCAGAAGTACTGTCAGCGGCTCTGGGAACTGGTATGGAAGAATCTCCTGGTGTCTCATGCTCAGCCTGAAACTGTCAGTGGAAAAGGGAACAATTGCAGGTGACATGTCAGCGACTGAATGAGTATTGGTGTGTCATGTATGTGGCTCCTCACTAGCACTCACCAACCCAGAAGAATCAAATGGGGGAGAAGGTAAGGTAAAATTGAAAGACTCAAGCGGGTAATCGTGGAATAAAGTCAGATCGGCTACGTTAAAAACAGGATTTGCTCCCCAAACAGAAGACATCTCAAGTTCATATGCATTTTGCACAATCAGCTTTACTATTCGAAAGGGTCCAGTTCTACGGTCAGCTAACTTCTTTACGCTACCAGAATGTAACCGTTCTGGATTTAGTCAAATCATCACCAAATCATCCACTTTGAAACTAGTAGTTCTTGTGTCGCATATAAGTCATAAGTGTTATGGAATTTCCGCTCAATTTCTTCATGCAAATCATGCAAATGCAATGCATACTAATGTGCAAACTGGCTAGTCCTAAAAGTGGGTAGTAGTGATACTAAATCTAGCGGCACTCGTGCAGTGTGACCATGAACAACCTCATTGAGAGATAAACCCTTCGAGCTATTCTCCGAATTATTATAGGCCAATTGGGCGTGCGAAAAAATTAGATCACAATTTCTCTAGTGATCTACCAAACAACGCAATAAATTTCCTAAACTCCTATTCACAACCTCGGTTTGACCGTCGATCTGTGGATGATAGGCTGTCGAAAATAGAAGTTTAGTCTCTAATAGTCTCCAGAGTGACTTCCAGAAATAACCGGTGAACTTGATGTCTCGATCGGTAACGATAGTCTTAGGTATTTCTCGGTGCGCGACAACCTCTTTATAATAAATGCGGGTTATATGAGAGGCGTCATCGATTTTGTTGCAGGGGATTAAAATACGCCATGTTAGAGAACCGATCAACCACTACAAGAATGGAATCGTGTTTCCTAAAAGTGTGTGGTAACACAAGCACAAAATCCATGATAACACATCTCAAGGAATATTAGGCATTGGTAAAAGTGTATACAACCCAGCGGGCTGTTTATTGCCCTTCGCTAGCTAACAAGTGCGGCAGCTACTGACAATCTGAGCGATAACCCGCTTCATCTCGGGCCAATAGAATCGCTCCGCTACTAATGCTATCGTCTTATCACGTCCAAAGTGTCCACATAAGTTTTCGTCATGTAATTCTCATACAATAAAGTTTCGCAACGAGGTGCGGGGAATACACAGACGGGTCCCATGAAACAAATATTCATCTCGAATGAGATAATCAGTCTCATCGTGATAGGGATCTGAATATATCGCAACATAGATGCCGCTAAAATCAGGACAACTGGAATAGTAATCCTTGATACGCTCAAATCCTATCACTTGAGTACGCATCTGAGATAGTACGAGGGTGACTCTCGGTAACCTTATTCTCCGTTCCTTTACAGTGCTTGAGAATGAAGGTGTACTGTAAATATGATACCCACTTAGCATGTCGAGGGCTCAACTTTTGCTGTTAATTGATGTAACGTAACGCTTGATGATCAGAGTGGAAGACAAACTCATTGGGCAACAAATAATGTCTCCAATGACGTAGCGTTTGTACAATCGCATAAAACTCGGGCTCATAGTTAGAATAATTCAGCTTTTGGGCCTGAGAGCTTTTCACTGAAAAATCCAATGGGGGTAACCCTCTTGACTTAGTACACCTTCTATCACAACCCAGAGGCATCACAAGATACCTCAAATACCTAACTAAAATCAGGGGGTCTCAAAACAGGTGCAGTGGACAAACACTCTAGCTACCGATGATGTCCACTGGAATCTTTCCTTCTTCGTATACTCAGTGACTGGTGTCATAATCGTACTGAAATTTTTGATGAATCGACGATAAAATGTGGTTAGTCCATGAAAACTACGGACATCGTGAATGTTCTGAGGGGTAGGCCACTCACGAACCGCTCAAACTTTCTCAGGATCCATAGTGATGCCAATAGAGCTCACTATATATCCAAGAAAGATAACAGACTCAGTCATAAATACACACTTCTTCAAATTGATAAACAGTCGTTCGGCTCGCAGGAGCTCAAAAAAAGTACGTATGTGAGTCAAGTGCTCACTCTCAGTCCGACTATATATCAAAATGTCCTCGAAATAGACTACTACGAACTTCCCAATATAAGATCTTAAGACCAGTGTCATCATCCGAGCGAAAGTACTAGGGGCATTGGATAACCCAAAAGGCATCACAAGCCACTCATAAAGTCCATCCTTCGACTTAAAGGCAGTCTTCCACTCATCTCCTTCGCGTATACGAATCTGATGATAACCACTACGAAGGTCGGTCATAGAGAAGATCGTGAATCCAGTCAACATGTCCAACATGTCATCCAGTCGGGGTATCAGGAAACGATATTTCACAGTGATCTTGTTGACAGCACGACTATTAATACACATACGTCAAATACCGCTCTTTTTCGGGGCAAGGAGGACAGGCAGCACACATGGACTAAGGCAATGTCGAATAAAACCTCTATCTAAAAGCTCTTTGATCTGCTTTTGCAACTCCTCATGGGCGGCAGTATTCAATCGATAATGCGGTAAATGAGGGAGGGAAGCTTCGGGTACAAGATTTATCGCGTTTTGAATAGACCTTATGGGAGGTAACTCACTCGGAAGCTTGTCAGTGTGTATGTCCTGGAACTCCTCTAAGAGTCTCCTAGCAGGTAAAGGAATAGACTCCTACCTCTCCAGTAACTCAGATGCCTGTAAAACCACCAAGGCATAATAGAATCCACCATCGAAACTCTCTCGATGGAACTCAGTGTCTCGTATAATGCTAAGAGTCATCGTCCTTTCAGTGGGAGGAAGAGATTCTTTCGCACTACTACTCGGGCGGGATATTGGTATTGTGGGTCGCACTGGGTTCAACACTACTCTCTTTCCGTCAGGTAGAAAGGAGCAAGTATTGGACCTGCCATGTATGAGGACATCTCGGTCATAAAACCAAGGTCAGCTAAGTAACACGTGGCACACATTGATAGGACCATAGGCATAACGTCACACCAGATCTTATCGGAATACGTGCTGATAGTGACGGGCACTAAACATCTAATCACTGATAATGTAGTCATGGTGACCCAAGCTACCTGGAATGGGGATTGGTGCGACTTAGCAGTGAGTCTCCTGCGGGGTAAAGCTGTCTCAACTATCACATTCATACAACTCGCGCTATATACTACTAAACGACACACTTTCTCCCTAGCCTTAAAGTAGGCCTGGAAGATGTTCGTCCGCCAATAATCGATGGATTCTTGTGGCGTAGATAACATGCATCTCACCACTAGAACGCGGGGATCCATCTCCTCATCACTAAGCATACTGTACACTTCGTCGTTCAAAATGTGTGAATCCCTCTCGACTCCAGTTTCTTCAACAGGCTCTTTCTCTTCAGTCATCTCATGAATCACTAACGTGCCTTTCCTCTACGGACAATCCCTAGATATATGGCTCGTCTATTGGCACGCATAACATCAGATCTGTGAGGGTGTCACAATTCCCATGGGGGCCTTCCCTTTTTGATCTCTTGTATAGGCCGAAGTAGGCTTCGATCCATTCTCCTTGCCCTTAGGTTCTTCTTTCTTATAAGGAGTATTCATTTTGGGTTGAGATTTGAACTGAGAGTTTCTCTTCTGGTGCTCCTCTATATCGATGGCGATAGATATGGTCTCAGATAGAGAATAGTGGTCATATCAAATCAACTCAACTCGGATCTCAGGTCGTAATCCACACTTAAATTTAGATAAGGTGTCACGTGGGTGTTCTACACGTTGCACCTAATCTAAGGTCCTTCATCTAGCTAAATAATCAGAAACTGATTTGCACCCTTGACGTAGAGACGTCAGCTCGTCTTGTAGTCGGCTCTGGTAGTGCTGGGGAATGTACTGCTCCTCTAATATGGCTTTCATGTGTGCCCAATGTGTAATGGGAGGGTGTTCATTCCTTTCTAGGCTACGCTCTTCACCTATCCAAAAGATTTTTGCTCGACCAGATAATCTCATTTTGGCGAACTGAACCTTTTGGTCCTCCGTCATACGATACCACTCAAAGTAGGTCTCTATGTATATAACCCAATCAGAAAAGACCATGGGATCCATAGAACCATCATAAAGTGACGGATCTAATTTCACAACTCGTGTGAGATACAGTCGCCTATCCTGAGGTGGATAGTCGAAATCATCATCGTAAGGATCACGATTGTCTCGACTCCACAGGGGTGGTGGTCGATGTCAATTTCTTGGACGATCATCACGATGCATGGCCGGTATACGTCGACGATGGTCTCGAGGACGCTCTTCTTTAACTACGTCATTATAGTGTCTCTCCTGATAATGATCTAGGGTACATAGGAAAGGTTCTTGTTGGGGTTCAAAAAATTTCCTAAGGAAATTCCTACCTTGGTCGTGCTCAAAATCAATCATATCTAAGGGATGTCTAACCTCTTCCTCAAAAAGAGGATTCCTCCAAAATGTAGATCTTTCTACGTGGCGTGGTGGGTCTTCGTGACGTGGACGGACAAAATGTTCATCTCGAATTGAAGGTGGCATTGACGCTCGAGTGGGTACTTCTAAACAGTTCATCCTAACACTAATGTTATCAAATCCTTCTCTCATTTGGTAGACGCTCTCGGTTAATGTCGTCATTTGGTGGGCAAAAGGTAGAAACCATGACGCTTCTCCGAGTTTACCTCGTGAGGGTGTTCATGTGGTGAATTGTGGAGTTGTGAACTCATACTCATTAATCTACCACTACGCAGATGCATGCAAACAAACAAGTTAAATGCAGATGTATGTCTATGCTAAAAAAATTTCCTTTTTAAAAAAATAGAATGCTAAAAAAAAAATCTTTTTTTGTAAAATAAAAATGTTATGCGGGGTTTCCTATTCAACGCAAAGCGGATTCTGAAACTTAGAAAATCTTCGTAACCTAGCCATGATACCAAATTGATGCAGGACGGTGTGTAGAGTTTGCGCGCTTGGCAGCTATTTCTAGGAAAGTCTAAATGTATGCAAAGAAGAATTGAAATTTTGAGAGGGCGTTGCACGAACTTTGAGAAATCAAACAACTAGATTATGTAAAGAACAAAAAAACTATTTTGTTAAAAAGATGAATTTTCTTTAAAATGGTTCAATTCTAAATCCGGGAAAAGAAGGTTCGCAACTTTCATTCTTTTCTCTTTGTCGTAGCAAAACAAAAATCGTGAACTCCAAATACGTTTTCGTTTGGAGTTTTCGACGTAATGTTCACTGACAAAACCCGGGCAAAAACTCAGCAATAAATCTAAAATCCTAAGAGAACATATAGACACACACAAAGGAAGAGATAGAAGCAAATTTCCCACGGAAAGAGGCGTCTTTCCGCAATCGAAGTCGATGGCGATCCCGCGAGAAATTTCCCCGTCACCTTCGATCTCCCGCTCTGAGGTCAGCCGCTATCGCACATGGGCACTAAGGAGAAATTTCACTCCCTCTCACACGAAAGTGGTAACACGAAATCTCAAACACTCAACAGTGTAAGCAAGCCACAAACTAAACAACCTAAAATTCACTCGCTCACACACAAGTGGCTCCACGAAATCTCAATCACTCAAGGTGGATCCAAGTAATCACTAACACTCCCGAAATCAAGATTCACCTAGTAGAATCAAAATCCCAAAACTCCTACAGCAACGCCTAAACAGGAAGCAAGCAAGGCACAAATGCATTCATCAACATCAACGGAAGCAGCAGGTTCTCATATTACAATTCGCTGAAATAATACAATTTTCAACAGTAAAATTTATCCAACATCAAATTGAAAGCTACAACAAACCAAAAAAACAATCAAGTTCAACCTCACGATAGTCACACCACACGGAAACAATTTCTCACAGCAATAATCAACCATTCAACCATCAACTCCCCCCACAAACAGAGCACATGCCATCCCTTTTATAGGGCTTCAATGAAAACTCCAACAAAATAAAAAATAACCAAATAAAATACCAAATGTTGAACCGTTGTCGATGGACATGGTTGGAACGTGGCCGGAATCATGGGTGGTTGCTAAACCGTCGGGGAATGTACTGCTCCTCTAATATGGCTTTCATGTGTGCCCAATGTGTAATGGGAGGGTGTTCATTCCTTTCTAGGCTACGCTCTTCACCTATCCAAAAGATTTTTGCTCGACCAGATAATCTCATTTTGGTGAACTGAACCTTTTGGTCCTCCGTCATACGATACCACTCAAAGTAGGTCTCTATGTATATAACCCAATCAGAAAAGACCATGGGATCCATAGAACCATCATAAAGTGACGGATCTAATTTCACAACTCGTGTGAGATACGGTCGCCTATCCTGAGGTGGATAGTCGAAATCATCATCGTAAGGATCATGATTGTCTCGACTCCACGGGGGTGGTGGTCGATGTCAATTTCTTGGACGATCATCACGATGCATGGCTGGTATACGTCGACGATGGTCTCGAGAACGCTCTTCTTTAGCTACGTCATTATAGTGTCTCTCCTGATAATGATCTAGGGTACATAGGAAAGGTTCTTGTTGGGGTTCAAAAAATTTCCTAAGGAAATTCCTACCTTGGTCGTGCTCAAAATCAATCATATCTAAGGGATGTCTAACCTCTTCCTCAAAAAGAGGATTCCTCCTAAATGTAGATCTTTCTACGTGGTGTGGTGGGTCTTCGTGACGTGGACGGACAAAATGTTCATCTCGAATTGAAGGTGGCATTGACGCTCGAGTGGGTACTTCTAAACAATTCATCCTAACACTAATGTTATCAAATCCTTCTCTCATTTGGTAGACGCTCTCGGTTAATGTCGTCATTTGGTGGGCAAAAGGTAGAAACCATGACGCTTCTCCGAGTTTACCTCGTGAGGGTGTTCATGTGGTGAATTGTGGAGTTGTGAACTCATACTCATTAATCTACCACTACGCAGATGCATGCAAACAAACAAGTTAAATGCAGATGTATGTCTATGCTAAAAATTTTTCTTTTTTAAAAAAATAGAATGCTAAAAAAAATTCTTTTTTTGAAAAAAAAAAATGTTATGCGGGGTTTCCTATTCAACGCAAGGCGGATTCTGAAACTTAGAAAATCTTCGTAACCTAGCCATGATACCAAATTGATGCAGGACGGTGTGTAGAGTTTGCGCGTTTGGCAGCTATTTCTAGGAAAGTCTAAATGTATGCAAAGAAGAATTGAAATTTTGAGATGGCGTTGCACGAACTTTGAGAAATCAAACAACTAGATTATGTAAAGAACAAAAAAATTATTTCGTTAAAAAGATGAATTTTCTTTAAAATGGTTCAATTCTAAATCCGGGAAAAGAAGGTTCGCAACTTTCATTCTTTTCTCTTTGTCGTAGCAAAACAAAAATCGTGAACTCCAAATACGTTTTCGTTTGGAGTTTTCGACGTAATGTTCACTGACAAAACCCGGGCAAAAACTCAGCAATAAATCTAAAATCCTAAGAGAACATATAGACACACGCAAAGGAAGAGATAGAAGCAAATTTCTCACGGAAAGAGGCGTCTTTCCGCAATCGAAGTCGATGGCGATCCCGCGAGAAATTTCCCTGTCACCTTCGATCTCCCGCTCTGAGGTCAGCCGCTATCGCACACGGGCACTAAGGAGAAATTTCACTCCCTCTCACACGAAAGTGGTAACATGAAATCTCAAACACTCAACAGTGTAAGGAAGCCACAAACTAAACAACCTAAAATTCACTCGCTCACACACAAGTGGCTCCACGAAATCTCAATCACTCAAGGTGGATCCAAGTAATCACTAACACTCCCGAAATCAAGATTCACCTAGTAGAATCAAAATCCCAAAACTCCTACAGCAACGCCTAAACAGGAAGCAAGCAAGGCACAAATGCATTCATCAACATCAACGGAAGCAGCAGGTTCTCATATTACAATTCGCTGAAATAATACAATTTTCAACAGTAAAATTTATCCAACATCAAATTGAAAGCTACAACAAACCAAAAAAACACTCAAGTTCAACCTCACGATAGTCACACCACACGGAAACAATTTCTCACAGCAATAATCAACCATTCAACCATCAACTCCCCCCACAAACAGAGCACATGCCATCCATTTTATAGGGCTTCAATGAAAACTCCAACAAAATAAAAAATAACCAAATAAAATACCAAATGTTGAACCGTTGCCGATGGGCATGGTTGGAACGTGGCCGGAATCATGGGTGGTTGCTAAACCGTCGGGGACGGGCTTCCGCCAAGAGAGGAGGGTTGGATCGTCGCCTGAAACTGTCGGAGAGTATGTCGAGTCCAGAAATTGAATCAGGACCGGTCGCAGCTGGATCGTGGGTGCGGGAGCTTCTCCTGGTGCGGGCCAAAGTCGGGGAAGAGGTGGCTGGGAGCTGTCGAAACTGATCCCAAACCCTTGCCATGCCATGGCTGAACCGGGGAGAAATCTTGCCCTCGTGCGCCCTTTCCGCTGAATAGGGTCGTGGCCGGCAGGGCAAAGAACCGGCTTCTCTCTTCTTTAACCTAGATTTTAGATATCATATCTGATATCTGATATATATATATACATATTTCCATAGGGAAAAAAAAATAAAACTTCTAAACAAGGCTACGCACGCAGGTGTGTACAAAATAAAATTGCCTAACACAGAATTGCAAAATAAAATAAAATGCAAAATGCGATAACTCAAGAACGGTAGAGATCCGGTCGGGTGCGGCGTCGGACAATCTTACGACGACCTGATCTAGGCTGGTCTCCACCAATAGGTCGTGAAACTCGGGTGGGCTGACTTTAATGTGAACCTAAGTGGACGTGAAGCAAAATGAACTAAAACAAATACAATTAAACAAAAATGCAAATGGTTCCTAATTAATTATTCAAAAATTAAAACTTTGAACTGAGGCAAATTAACACAAGTCGAATATTAATTTTCCGACAAGCGAGTAATCTACGCTCAATTACCTACGAAGCACTTTCTACTACAAATTTCACGAATCAGATTTATAAGATACGGAAAATACGATACAATTATGCTAAATGCATCGAAACACTCAAGCAGGTATGAAATGTTTTTCAGCAATTAATAATGAAGAAAATAAAACCTGTACAATTATATCTTAACAAGTAAAGAAGATCTCACAATGGCGGCAGGCGTGGCTCCACGAGACGGAGTTGAGAAATGGGGAAAAGTGATTGCCATTGATTTCAAAGAGAGCTGGTGTTGATTGGGTCTACATTAATGGAGGGGGCAGAATGCTAGACAGTGACTGTTGGCAGAGGGAAGAATGCAGGAACAGCTTGGCTTTGCTGGAAATTGTGGGGAGTCAATTAGGGATGTTGGTAGTTCCACGACTCAATGGAGAAGGGGAAAAGAAAAACAGTGAAGGAGGATCGCTAGCGGTGACTGTTGGTGGTCCTACGGAATAAAAAAAATAGCGCGGGGGGGGGGGGGGGGGGGGGGGGGAGCAGTGTCGTTGTAACTGAGGTCGGCGGGATTGAGGGAATTTGGTAGCCGACGATAGACGATGATGAACATGAACAAAAGAAGGGGACGAAACGTCGACGGGCGGTTCTGGATGTGTCAATGGACAGAGGCGAGCGGCTTCCGCTTCCATAGAGAGAAATGAAGGAACAAAGAAAGGATGTGCGGCTCCGGCAGAGATAGGAGGGTCGTAAATGTCGCGGGGGAAGACTAAGATGGTTAGCAACAATTTCCTCCTTCCGACTGACGGAGATCGTGGCTTAGAGAGGGAGTTAGGGCAGTTTTCTTCAACCGAACAGTGGATCGTTGGCTTGTTCATGGGAATAAAGGGAGAGGAACAGTGAATTGAAAAGGAATAACAAAAATAATAATCTGAAGCTTCGCACCCCGGGCTCGCGACGTCGCACAACGAATGATTGCCGAAATCTGGAATCTCTCACAAAACTCGGCAATGAAAATAAACTGCAGAACCAACCCGTATTTATAACAAGAGATGGGTGGTTGGGCATCGGGCGTGAACGACTATGATTGGTCGTTACGCCCGAGGCCCTAACACACCAAAATAAAATAAAAAATAATAATGCGACGAACCGAACGCTCTCGCGGTCTCGGATCGTTGATCTGATCATCGTCTCCTGCGCAAATATACAAAAATGGGTCCCGCCGACATGCAACCCGTAGTTTGATGATGATCTCCATCAGCTTCTCTCTCAAACAGAGTATAAACTAAGGAACCAAAAGATGACCAGCTCTTCAACTAGGGGGTCCTTATATAAGATGGATGCCCCCCACTACAAGACAAAATATATAATTAAGAAAACAAGACAATCCATAAAGGTAAATGCAACTCCATGAATACTATCATAGTAAGGTCAATCGTCAGAGCGCGCGTGCCATGTGTCTGTGAGGCGCATGCATTACAATGGCATATATGTAACATAAACATTGTCTTCATGTAATATATAATATATGGGTCACAATTATTGAAAAAGTAGAGAAGTCCATCTATATGAACAAGACGAAAAAAGAAGACAACTGTATTTTTGAAGCAATGCAAACTATCCTTCTGGATCCTTAGAATAAGAAAAACATTCATCTTCTTTACTTGACTCACTCTTTGAATCTAAGGTGAATAATTTAATATATCTTATTTAATTATAAATTACATTTCATAGTCTGCTTTCATCACTTCATTTTTATTCTTTGTACAAAAAACTAGTGAACAATTTGTTTGAAGTGCACTGTCACTCTGTCAGTGATCATTTTTTATATTTTATTCTTTGTACATGTCTTCATATTACTTGATATTTATATCTAAATAGATAAAAATTCAAAAAATTGCATCCTAGGATTTTTGAAAATAATGTATCTTATATCCGTATTGTATTATGTATCTCATCACCGTCCCTATGCAGCATAGATTCTAAAAGATGACCCCAACAGATTAAGTGGATTACATGTATATCAGTTCATTATCAGTTTATCGTAAATGGGTTAAGAAAGAGACTCGCATAGCATAACACTGTCATGCATGTCACGTGATTCTTAACTTCATATCTCTGCATTTTTCTTATACAATTTATAATAGTCTACTCTCATCCATTAAGACATCGTTTACTTTCTTTCTAAAACCTCATGGTTTTATTCTCCAACATGAACTTGCTTAACTTTGAAGCTTTTGACAAAGCTACTAAACTATTGCTCCAACATTAAAGTCGCTTGATTGTATAAAATTTTGCTTCCCTGTACTTAGGGAATAGTATGACCAACTATACATGATAATTTCATGTAAATCAAATATGCAGTAGAAATAACAAGAATAACTGAACCAACTGTCTGGTTTCTTGTTATTCCAACCTTGATGATAAAACATCATAAAAATTTGCAATTGCTACTCTCAAGCTGCAACAAAAAAGAAGGATTACAATAGTACAAATTTGATAACAGTAAAAGGGTGGAAAGAAAATTAAACAAAGAACCAACATCAATATATGGTGTAAAGTAAATCATAAAGGTAATTATAATTATGACGAAAGTGTTTAGAGATCTACTCACTTGCTCGATTGAAAGTTCTATTTTGAACATGTTCCTGGAGCCAGTGCAGTTATCCAGGATGGCATTCTTGAAGATGTGATAAGGTAGTGGGGAACGAGCGCTATCGACCTCAAAACGAACCTACATTGATGTCAATTGATTCCCATCAGCAATTCTATTATAAAATCACATGTATTTTTAAGAACATCAACATTCAATTTTACTTAAACCCAGCAAGAAACAACACCTTGTGTTGCCACTGTGTGACAAAGCAAGAAAGATGAAAAATGTGCATGAGAGAATAGAACCTGTGCAGGGTAAAGCCCATTGAAAGCAGCAGGCTCAAGCCTCAACCCTCCAAAAGATGATGCTTTGAAGATGCCATATAAAAGTTTTGCATCAAAATCATACAGAAAGAGCCTCATACCAGGCTTAATGCGAAACACGAAATCTTTCCTATTTTCTGGAAGGCCCATGACTTTGTAATGGAAGCAATCAGGTTTAGTTTTACTATTGCACATGAATATCAATCCAGCAACCACTCCATTTGTGATAGCCTCCGTTTCTTTAGTGTCACCATCCTTTTGTTCATTTCTCTGGGTACTGTCTATTATAATTGCATCATCCTTCACCTTTTTGATCTCATCTACTTTTATCTTCTCAGGTTCTGAGATCTTTACTGTTGAAGAATCTTTTGTAATCTTTGCTCCAGCCTTTAGTAGTTTTCGAATCTTTTTCTCAGATTGGGGCAGTTTAGATGTTGTTGCGGCATTTACAACCTCCTTGTTCTTCCGTTTGGCCATGTACTGATCCCTCTAAGGAATGAAAAAACAAAATTCATATTATTCACTGACAGAAGTTAAATATAGAATTTCAACATAGCAATAAAGAGACATTTAGAAAATCTCATTAAAGTGAGGATATGAGACCATTTTAATTACTTCATTATCTCACCTCTAAAGATGCAACAATGGGGCACAAATACTAGAAGTTGACATAATGAAGCGCACTATAAATATTTAAGTTAGTCACCATCAGTATTATATGAATGATGCAGCACATGGACATCACAATCAAGGCTGTAAATGTCGGTGAAATGTCAGATTCAGTTTTTTAATGTCGGATATCGGATGTTGGGGATATTTTAAAATATCGGAATCTATATCACATAAATAAATAAATATACTAAGTGCACTTCTATGTTCTAAAAAATTCTAAGAACATTGAGACATGTGAATCCCAATAATACATTATAAAAGCGTCCAAAATAAAATAATAATAACACATTACGACAACTACTAATAAATATCCAAAACAAGTACAAATAGAAAATTTGTGAAATATTTTTAATATTATACAATAACTTTAGTTAGATAATATTATATTTTATAGTAAAGAAGATTTCAAAATTGAATATCCTTGATTGATAACACATCTTTTTCTGCTTAATAAAATTATATTAAAGCATAAAAATCATCAACTAATAATGTGCAGAATGAGTTACTATTTTGTTTACTATACACCAACAAATGTACAATGTGAAATTATTAGACAAACTTGATTATAATAATAACAATTATGGAATAAAATGAAATAATAAGTCTAATCAATTTAGGTATTATAAATGCAATACATTGAGATAATTTTAGTGTGTACATTACTAACATAATATAAAATAAAATAACAACACAGTCTTTATCCCGCTATCTATATGGATCCTTTGTTGTCATTGTGCCCTATCTTTTGTCATAATCCCACTAATGCCTAAGTACATCATGTCTGTCCTTATAGTTTCATTCCAAGTCATAATTGGTCTACCCCTCCCTCGTTTAACATGACTAGTGCACAACAACAACAAGGTGCCTCTAATGGTCTCCTTTGTACATGTCCAAACCATCTTAGTCGAGCTTCTTGCATCTTCTTTGCAATTGTATCGGCAAATGTGTCTCTAATGGTCTCCTTTGTACATGTCCAAACCATCTTAGTCGAGCTTCTCGCACCTTCTTTGCAATTGTATCGGCAAATGTGTCAGAAAAAATCAGACATGTCGGTTTATATTCCACCAAAGGACAACCTATTTTTTCAAGAAAAATGTTGTTTTGCCCTCAAAACCTACATGTTGGAAAATATTTAAAACATTTACCACCGCAATTGGCTAAGGTAGAACATAAACTCAGCATTACATGCAATGCCCTGAATCCCATCCCAACCACACATAAACCCTACATGTATATATATATATATGAGAAGAAACATATTGTGAATACATCCACTGAATATAAATACTTTAAAAAATTACAGCACAAAATTTCATGAGCAAAATACTACAACTATCATAGCACCTCTGTTGAAACCAAAAACTTGGTCCCTGTGGAGTTCGGGGTCCCTAGAAAGGGGTGACCTCACACCTACTACACTCAACAGAACGTCACGGACCAAAGGATCAAGAAGCTAGGAACAGACCCTCGGCTCTAGCGCGGAGGTCCCACCTCACACCCGGAAGGCTACCCGAGCACTTCCCCTCCCTAGTCAATGCTCGAGCTAGGGTGCCTTGGAGGAGCTCTCTCTACTCTACCAAGAAGAAGCTAAGGGAGGAGGAAGCTAGAATCCAGTCCCCTCCAAAGGCACACAAGGGGGTCTATTTATAGTTTTCCAAATCCCATGGGCCAAAATGACCGAAAAACCCTTACGTCCAATATACCTTGGGCCAATAGAAAACAGCCACACCGGGGGGTAAAGGGGGAATTCCCCCCGAGGGCAAGACGGTAAAAGCAGGGGGGCAAGGGCGAGACCCCGGCCTCTGGCCGGTCTCGCCCCGCCAGGCCGCCAGGCCGCCTGGCAGGAAGGGGCAGGGGCGAGACCCCGGCCCCCGGCCGGTCTCGCCCCGCCAGGCCGCCAGGCAGGAAGGGGCGGGGGCGAGACCCCGGCCCCCGGCCGGTCTCCCCCCGCCAGGCCGCCACGTAGAAAGGGGGCAGGGCGAGACCCCGACCCCCGGCCTGTCTCGCCCCGCCGGGCCGCCAAGCAAGAAGAGGGCAGGGCGAGACCCCGGCCCTCGGCCGGTCTCGCCCCGCCAGGCCGCCAAGCTAGAAGAGGGCAGGGCGAGACCCCGGCCCCCGGCCGGTCTCGCCCCGCCAGGCCGCCAAGCAAAAAAGGAGGCAGGGCGAGACCCCGGCCCCCGGCCGGTCTCGCCCCGCCAGGCCGCCGAGCTAGAAGAGGGCAGGGCGAGACCCCGGCCACCGGCCGGTCTCGCCCCGCCAGGCCGCCGAGCTAGAAGAGGGCAGGGCGAGACCCCGGCCCCCGGCTGGTCTCGCCCTGCCAGGCCGCCAAGCTAGAATAGGGCAGGGCGAGACCCCGGCCACCGGCCGGTCTCGCCCCGCCAGGCCGCCAAGCTAGAAGAGGGCAGGGCAAGACCCCGGCCCCCGGCCGGTCTCGCCCCGCCAGGACACCAAGCACCTATCAGGACGGGGCGGGTGTCAGCCAACTTGTCGCACCCGCCCCCCAAAAGAGGGTCACTGGGGGGAGGTAGATTTTTCCTTCCCCTACTAGTATGTTTCCAAGCTAGAGCCAAAATTGGCCACCGAGAGTGTCCATATGTCCAAAAAGCTTAAAATTATATAGGGGCGAATACGAGGTTGTACACAATCTCCGCTCTTTTCGAGGTTGGCACAAGCTCGGAAAGAAACGTCCAACCCAACGTATTCGCTGAGTGTAATTTTCTTGCGCGGCACCCCGGGGAGTCAACCTGTCATGCCAGCTGATGGGAGCCTGGGTGACGAGACCCCCTCCGGGTAAAAAATACTTCACCCTCCGGCGGGGTCAACCTGCCATGTCAGCTATGGGAGCCTGGGTGGCGAGACCTCCTCCGGGTAAACAACACTTCACCTCCCGGAGGGGTCAACCTGTCATGCGAGCTATGGGAGCCTGGGTGGCGAGACCTCCTCTGGGTAAAAAACTTGGCTTCCACGAGAGATCAACCAGCCCTGTCAGCTAGTGAGAGCCTGACAGCGGAATCATCATCGGAGCTAGGTGAGAGCCTGGCAGCGGAATCCATCTCGAGGTGAGACCTACCCCACCCTCTGAGAGATCAACCTGCCCTGCCAGCTACGTGAGAGTCTGGCAGCGGAATCCATCTTGAGGTGAGACCTACCCCACCCTCCGAGAGATCAACCTGCCCTGTCAGCTAGGTGAGAGCCTGGCAGCGGAATCCATCTCAAGGTGAGACCTACCACACCCTCCGAGAGATCAACCTGCCCTGTCAGCTAGGTGAGAGCCTGACAGCGGAATCCATCTCGAGGTGAGACCTACCCCACCCTCCGAGAGATCAACCTGCCATGTCAACTAGGTGAGAGCCTGCCAGCGGAATCCATCTCGAGGTGAGACCTACCCCACCCTCTGAGAGATCAACCTGCCCTGAAAGCTAGGTGAGAGCCTGGCAGCGGAATCCATCTCGAGGTGAGACCTACCCCACTCTCCGAGAGATCAACCTGCCCTGTCAGCTAGGTGAGAGCCTGGCAGCGGAATCCATCTCGAGGTGAGACCTACCCCACCCTCTGAGAGATCAACCTGCCATGCCAGCTAGGTGAGAGCCTGGCAGCGGAATCCATCTTGAGGTGAGACCTACCCCACTCTCCGAGAGATCAACCTGCCCTGCCAGCTAGGTGAGAGCCTGGCAGCGGAATCCATCTCGAGGTGAGACCAACCCCACCCTCCGAGAGATCAACCTGCCCTGCCAGCTAGGTGAGAGCCTGGCAGCGGAATCCATCTCGAGGTGAGACCTACCCCACCCTCCGAGAGATCAACCTGCCCTGCCAGTAGGTGAGAGCCTGGCAGCGGAATCCATCTCGAGGTGAGACCTCCCACCCTCCGAGAGATCAACCTGCCCTGCCATCTAGGTGAGAGCCTGGCAGCGGAATCCATCTCGAGATGAGACCTACCCCACCCTCCGAGAGATCAACCTGCCCTGCCAGCTAGGTGAGAACCTGGCAGCGGAATCCATCTCGAGGTGAGACCTCTAGGCATCCACGAGAGGTACCACTGACCCTGCCCAGCTAGTGAGAGCCTGGGCAGCGGGACCGTCTCGGAACAAAAGGACTAGGCATCTCAATCAAAGCTTACCAAATCCTACATCCTCAAACGGGGAAAAATATAAGTTACATGGTCCCCTGACTCAGCTGGTCAGGGGTAGCACTTGTTACAAGACAAGAAAAAGAAAAAAAACTACCGCAAGACGAGACACCCTCAGGGGGCCTGCACCTGATGGCCGTCTTTCGCTTCCTTCTCCTCGGACACTTCCACCTTGCTCAAGCTCTCCATGACCTTCTCCATCTCCTCTGCCTTGGCCAACCAAGAGATGGTGTTGACGGCCGTGACGTAGCACTGCCTCGCCATCCTCGAGTCTCCCTTGACTCTGACCTGGATCTCTCCGGAGCTGAACTTGAGGCATTTGTGGAAGGAAGATGGTACACAACGGAATGCGCTGATGAGGTGCCTTCCGAAAATGGCGTTGTAGCTGCTTGGAGCGTCAACAATGACGAACTGGCAGTTCCTTGAAGCCCCTCCCAGCTTCACTTGAAGTCCTACTCCGCCCTCTACCTCCTTCCTCTCCCCTGAGAATCCGAACAGGGGTCCGTCCGAGGCCAACACCCTCTTTGGTTCTACCTTCATCTCGTCAAACGCCTTCTTGAAAACGACGTTGACGGAGCTCTCGTTGTCAACCAAGATCCGGGAGACGGTGTAGCCTTCGATGGCCGTCTGAATTACCAGCGCATCGCAGAACGAATCCTCGTGATCCGGCAGGTCCTTCACCGAGAAGGTGATCTTCTCCTCCTAGGGCGGGGTCTGGGAGGTTGAGGCGACGCTCCTTCGGTACATGACATGGAGGCTTGCCTTCCGAGTGGCCTCAACCCACACTCCACCGTGGATCACCGTTATACCACCTCGGGGTCCGACATCGACCCGGTCCTCACACACATCATCTCTCTCTTCTCTGGGCAGAACCTCTTCAACCCGTACTGGTGGTTGCGGCTGGGCAGGGCCTCTCGCCCCCCTCACCTCCAGGAACTCGGGGCAGGTAGCTGTGGCGTGCCCCTCCACCGGGTGGAAGTCACAGTACGGCAACTCTACCCTGACCCTTCTCCTGCTCTGGCGGTTCCTCCTCTCCCTTCGACCAATCTCCATCGCTTGCTGCGGTGGGGGCAGGAGCTGCCTAGGGGCTTGCCTCTGAAGTTGAACCTCCCTTGGCCCCCATGGAAGTTTCCCCCATCTTGGGCGTAACCTCTTCCCGGGCCCTGAACGGGTCCTCCCTGCTGCCTCCAAAATGGTTCCGAACCCTCCTGAGCTCTCCGTTCCTCTCTCCTTCTTCCTTCCTGAGGTCTCGAGGCTCCTTGCTCCTTCGACTCCGCCTCCGTCAACTTTGCCAACCTTTTGACAAAGGTCGGGTTGGCTGCCTCCATGAAAATCTCCTCTGCCGCCCTTTCCATCAGCTCCTCGAAGGAAAGGGGGGCCTTCCGGGTCAAGCTCATCTTGAAGAAGCCCTCCTTCAGCCCAACGGTGAAGGCCATCTAGAGAGCATAACCTGGCATCTCCTGGACCTCCAGGATCTCCTCTTGGAACCTGTCAATGTAACGGGTCAGCGACTCCTCGTCCCCCTGCCTTATCAGGAAGATGGACTCGGGACTCCTCTTCCGCTTCTTGGAGGTGGAGAAGCGAAGCTGAAAGCTCCGGCTCAAGTCCTCGAACTCATAGATCGACCTTGGAGGGAGTTAATGAAACCAGTCTCTTGCCTTCTCCTTCAACGTGATCGCAAAGAGGCGACATTTGAAGGCGTCCGTCATCGGCCTGATGGAGACGGCATCCTCAAACCACTACAGATGCTGGACGGGGTCATCCTTCCCGGTATAGTAAGCCATGTCTGGCTCTCTGAACCCCTCGGGAACGGGAGCTGAGATGATCAGCTCGCTAAAGGGTGACCCCCTAAGGGGTGGTCTCACCACTTCTACTCGCGCGACCTGCTCGCCTGGGAGGTTGGCACTCGTCGGGCTAGAGAACAACTCCCGGCCGGTGAGGTCTCGCTCGACCCCATCTCTCATCCTCTCCTTCCCTGGCCTTCTTCCTGGTGCACTTCCTTCTCCCCCCGCTGGGGTCATCTCGCCTAGACCCCTGGGAGTCGACTCATCGAGGGGGGGAGCTAGCTCCTGGGGGGTCGGGGTGGAGCTGCCACCCTGAGGAGCAATGCTTCGCAGCATCTTCATGATGCCTTGGATGGAGGCCATGAACTCTTGCAGAAAGGGGGCAGGGCGAGACCCCGGCCCCCGGCCGGTCTCGCCCCGTCGAGCCGCCAAGCAAGAAGAGGGCAGGGCGAGACCCCGGCCCTCGGCCGGTCTCGCCCCGCCAGGCCGCCAAGCTAGAAGAGGGCAGGGCGAGACCCCGGCCCCCGGACGGTCTCGCCCCGCCAGGCCGCCAAGCAAAAAAGGGGGCAGGGCGAGACCCCGGCCCCCGGCCGGTCTCGCCCCGCCAGGCCGCCAAGCTAGAAGAGGGCAGGGCGAGACCCCGACCCCCGGCCGGTCTCGCCCCGCCAGGCCGCCGAGTTAGAAGAGGGCAGGGCGAGACCCCGGCCCCCGGCCGGTCTCGCCCCGCCAGGCCGCCAATCTAGAAGAGGGCAGGGCGAGACCCCGGCCCCCGGCCGGTCTCGCCCCGCCAGGCCGCCAAGCACCTATCGGGACGGGGCGGGTGTCAGCCAACTTGTCGCACCCGCCCTCCAAAAGAGGGCCACTGGGGGGGAGGTAGGTTTTTCCTCCCCCTACTAGTATGTTTCCAAGCTAGAGCCAAAATTGGCCACCGAGAGTGCCCATATGTCCAAAAAGCTTAAAATTATATAGGGGCGAATACGGGGTTGTACAACCTCCACAGTCTTCAAGATAGTCCAACACTATATTGCATCAATTCAATTGATTAAAATTTTCTTTGGGCACTTTATTTTAGACTAGGTAGAGAGCATGTAATAGTTAAATATGAAAATATCATGTGATGCGCCGTATTAAGCATCGACCTAAAACACTTCTTTTAGTGCATTAATTTTCGGCAAGTTTGTTTCTTCGATTGTTTACGCTCATTGTTTCAGTGATGTCAAGTTGTGCGTCGATGTCGCACATCTGTCAGTTTAATGTCGGATTATTGGCCCGATCAGCCACTAAACCCTTAAATAAATTGGTTCGCCGTTGTAAGCATAGGTGGTAGGCAAGCAAGCTAAAACATATAAATTATCATAATCAATATTATTTTATTCCTCTACCGATCCCGCAAGACAGCACGGGCGATAGTCAGAAGCCGACGGAAAGCGCACGGCGTCGATCCCTCCCGAGAGCCCGATTCACCTCCGTTTATTCCGATTTCTCTTCCATTAGAGAGGTAATCTCTTCCTCTTCAGTCCTCTTGTTTCTTTTTCAAAGATTTTTCACGGATTGAAACGGGTAGAAATCCTAGGGTTTAGGGTTTTTCGATTTTCTTTGGTTCTTTGCATATAAAAAGTTTATGTAATGCATTATAAGCCCAAATCAGCGATTCCAAGGAATTTTGCTGGAACCCTAGTTAAGGTTAAGTCAATTTTGATTTTAGGGTTGAAAAAGGGAAATCCTAAGGATCCTTAGCGTGGATATCTCTCTCATAGGAGTAAAACCTCATCTCGACACTCTTTGGATGACAAATTATTGAGGGAAATATCATTCTTATAATCCAAATAATTATTTGGAGGCTAAGTATTGCTACCCCTTTCACTAAAACAGTGAAAATCCACTAATTTAACTTAGTGCAGCAAAACCGTAAGTCATAAAACACTCTTTGGATGTTTGCACGCCGCGAGAAGATGTACAAAATCTGGTTCAAGATCGCCACCGCAGTCTTCAGAGTGTTGGATGCCCACAAAGCTGCCTGTCGCGATCCAGATTGCCCTCATGATGAGTTCCAATTCTGCTTTCAGTAGTCTGCAGTGTCCCTGATATGTAGCATAGTACTGTAGTTTTGATTTGTTGCTCATAGCCATATTTTGTTGCAATCATATGATATACTTTTCTATGTAGCACAGATATAAGATACTCATTTTTTGTATACATATGATGGGTTATCTCGATCAATGTACTGATCATGTAAAATAGATAAAAAATTTTACTTTTTTGTACTTTTCCTTATGTACTCATAAATGCTAAATGTTTTATTTCCTGTCAACTCTGTAAAATGAGAAAATGAATGAAAATTGTGATGGTGCCTGGAACGTGGGGCCGTTACATATAGGACCAGGGAAATTGTTGATAGTATTTTCAATCCATTGCTCTTTATTTTTTTGATTTTTTTTATTTTTTTCTAAGCTAAAAAATAAAATTACTTCCCCATAGCTATAAGCCTGTAAGGGACCACATTTTATTAGTGCGCCTAAAATCCTAGAATATTTGCCACGATATTCATTATCTTCAACAACTAATATAATAATTGTTGAATCTATTAGCATTTATCGAAAATGATTGTTGCTTTTAAAGCTATTTTTTGTTATGAATCTATGGATTTACTTTCATCCAAATATTACATCCTTCTAATGAGCACATCCATCCACGAATGATTTTTACCCTGTTAATGTCCTTTGTCGATCATACTTCGTTGTCATTGTCTCAAGGACTACTTTATTTAATTGCTAAATTAATATAATTTTATGAAGATTGGTTATTAAACTAATCACCAAATTTACCATAGTGCTCAATCATAGAATTTGACTAGTGGCAGGGGCACAGGGCACAGCAGTGCAAATAAAACTTTGCTCGTGAAATAAATACAAGATTTCTAGCAGCACAACATTAATCAAATACACAATATTGATAGATAACATTACTAGAAAAATCATAACAACATAATCTAAAAATAATCCCTTGATGATTATCATTGCACGATCAGATGCAATCACCGCATTTCTTATTTGTAATCAATGAAAAGTCACAAATAATCAAGGTAGGCCGAATTATTGTGAAAGGGTTTATCAGTGAAGTGACATACGTGACTGAGAAAGTGAAATAAAGAGTTATAAGTCCGAATAATCACTGCAACTGCTTGACTGAACATTATTATATTATCCGAAGTTTAATGAACCTTAACATGCAAGAAAAAAAAACTCTTCATTCAAAAATGAGTTCCGATGACATTGAATCCCATCACTGTTATTTTTAACTGACCAAACATCAAAAGTGCAACCTTATTTCACCAGAGTTACAAGAAAATGAGATGAATAAGCTCAAAAATCACAATAACATCGGGGATAAAGAACAAAAGATAGCCAGTCGCTGAGGGCCAGTAGCCGGGATCTGTTGGGAAAGAGCTCGATGGAGATCGAGTAGACTATATCCGTGCTAGGGATGTCAAAAGAAAGAGCTCGGCGGCTATGTTTAAACAGGGAAGAGTCAGAAGAGGGGATCGGGAAGGAGATGAAACGAAGGTCGGCTTTTCGGTCGTTGCGGTTTCGAATCTAAAAGATAGAGAGAGGAGTACAGAAGCTGGGTTTGCATGTGAGGGAGGTTGCTTCGATATTTCTACTGTGGTTTGGAAGATGGA
The DNA here is from genome assembly GCA_039583875.1 of Platanthera guangdongensis. Lineage (NCBI taxonomy): Eukaryota > Viridiplantae > Streptophyta > Magnoliopsida > Asparagales > Orchidaceae > Platanthera > Platanthera guangdongensis. The sequence continues at coordinate 179,994,807 of CM077161.1, read as the reverse complement.
GATGCAAAAACATGGAGGAACTTCAGGGTATTCCGCCCTAACTGCCTGAGTCCTAAAGAAGTTATGATGTCGGAGTGTGGGATATTGAGGAAGGGTTGCAGTCAGAATGGAGTACCTGAAGCGGAGGTTGGCCGGCGGTCCGGCGGTCCGGCGGCTGTAGCCTTTGGAACGGGAGAAGGCGACCTTGCCCTAGAGAGAGATGATCGTATGGCTGGGTAGAAGTTCAATCGGGAGATAGAAATAAGGTCTGAGAGTTTAGGACCCCGGTCAATTTCACGGTGCAGATTCAATCTTATTATACACGGTATAGATTCAAAGAAGAAATTATATTTATTTATTTATTTAATTCTTCAAATAAATAATATCAATTTGTCCATAAATGAAAAAAAAATCTCAATTTAACATGTATGATGTTGGTGTCCAATCTGGGAGAAAATTATAGGTGCGTTACTCCCACTTATTTCTAGGTGGGAGATGTGTATTTACCGTAGGATCGAGCATTCAACGGCCGAGATACGGTCGTATGTACCGTGAATCGATACGGTCAAATCTCGGCCGTTAATCCTTATCTAACTGCTGATCTCGACCGTATCTACCACCTAGAAATAAGTGGAAGTAACCCACGTACAATTTTTTTGATTTTAGCTTTGTTTGGCAGGATCATAAACTCATGGGTTAAACCATCATTCATTAAGAATCGCCAAACAAATATCATTTGTTGGAACATAAAAGTGAATGAAGTTTTTTAGGTGGGCGTTAACGAATGACAATTTAAGCACCCATGTTCATGACTGCCGTCACCGTGTCAAACAGAGCCAAAGCCGATTTTATAATTTCTTATTCGAGTCTAGGCAAATCTTGTTGATTTATATCCAGTTTGTCATCATTTCCAACGCCTATTTTTGTGGCAAACAGACGAGCTTAACTTCTCACTTGCAAGATGTATTTGATGTATTCTTAACAAATGCTTCCTCGAGGGTACTACTAGATGTGATTGATCGGCATTCTCTTCCTCTTTTCACGAGTGCACTCACTAAGGCTCTGTTTGACATTATGTTTTGGCGCCAATGTGTTTGGTCAAAAGCTCGACCATCATAGAATGCATGTTTGGCATGACAACAGATACGATTGACAACCAAATAACTAGATTTGAACATAAAAGTGGATTAAAGGCTTCATTTGTTTAAGCTTTTCGCGCGAGCGTTTGGAGCAAACACCGCTCGACAGCAGCAAAACAACAATCCGCCGCGGAGTTGCTCTATTTGTTCCCGCAGCAAGGAGGAAAAGTCATCCGCCTGCACCGTTTTCAGCGTTGCCACCACCCCTCCGGTCTCAATCCCCCGTTTCCATCCGCCACCGCCCAACCAAATAAAGCCACTTCGCAATTTGAATGAGGCCGGATGTTCACGAACGACGGTTCATAACGAACAAGTTCGCGCCCGGCACTTCGCAATTTGGAAATAATAAATTTTACCTTTCATTCTTAATACATGTGCATAGCATACTCCTGCTTATATTAACACGCTCATTTTACACAGCGAGAGGGCATGCTAACAACTATAGGCAGACCGTGTTCTAAGAAAACTGTACGAAATTTTACTGGCAGAGCAAACTTTTTCGGGTTCACAAATTTTCATAGTTTATTATTTTTGTTTAACATTAATTATCATTGATTTGTCCTTAGCTAAAATTGATCTGCTCATAAGAGCCCAATATAAACGCTCTTCTTTTGATGGAGAAGGGTATCCAATAAAGCAACGTATATGAAAATATGAAATAGCTATTACTATACATTAGAAATAGTTAAGACACATATTACTTACTCTCTTTATTATAATATTTTATATAAAATAAAATAAATAGAAATTTTGAATATATATATATATATATGAAAGATGCATGGAATTTACTTTCCTAGGAATATCAATATATGAAAGAATTGACATTGTGCAGAATTTTAATTTTGATATTAGACTGTTGCAAGGCAGAATGGAATTAGTCAGCAAAGACTCCGTTTAGGGGACTTATTTTCACCGATCAAGCGGTTACGACCGCATGAACCGAACCTAAATTCGGTCGTAACCGCTTGACGGTGAAAATAAGTCCCCCAAAGAAAACCAAAATTAGAATTGATCAATAGTGTTGTTCAACTGCATGATAGAAATTGATCACAAGAATTGAGTTCCACTATTACATTACTACCACAATATTACAATGCTGCCTCATGTATCTAGGTCAAGGAAGACAAGCATGTGATAGAAAATAGCAAAGTGGTAAGAGTTTTTAAAAGTCGCCGAGAAGAATTGTTCGCCGAGAAAATCACGAGTTGAATTCCACTGTTACATTGAGGATTTACAAAAACCAACATTCCACTCTTACAATGAGCAGAGTTTTACGTTGGGACAGCTATGGTGTTTGAATAATAGCTGTGTAAATCCGTGGTAGTAAGCGCAATGGTGATAATTTACATGTGTTTGAAACTTTGATGACATTTTTTTGCAGCCCTGAGAAGGAATACCTGCAAATTTACACTCAACTAACAAATAATGCACTAATAAATCCTCATGCAATGAAAGTTGGCACAAAAATCATGCAAACCTCAAATTATATCCGCCCGACCCTCGTGCTCGTTCGAGCAAATGCGTGTGTGCACAACAACACGACATTTCTGTTCGACTAGTGAAATGTCTATGGACCCACAACATCAACAATAATAGCGATAAAACTAACAACTCCATATAGTTTCAACACATGACAAACACACATACACACATATTCACAAAAATCACCTCTATAAGTTTGTGAAATTACACGTTGCACTCCTATGGGTCGGCTATATGGATCCTGTCACAAGTGTCCCCTATCTTGAGTCATAATCTCGCTATTGCCTAATAAGTACATCACATATTTTCTTATAGTTTCATTCCAAGTCTTTATTAATCTACCTTTCTCACATTTAAACTGTCTAGTGACTAAACTCTCACAGCATCTAACATGTTGCGCCCCTCTATTTTTTGAAATTATAAAAACCTCCCTTCAAAGTTTACATTTCAAAACATTCACGCACAGAAATACCCGCCTGAAAGGGAAGAACCAAGGAGTATTTCTGTAATTTCAAAAAATAGCGGTGCAAACTATAATTGATAGCTCGCGAGGGATTTTGGGAGGTAATTGTACACACGTATACACATATATAGCAAATTTGGAGAAGAGCGTAAACCCAACAGTGATGGAAAATGTCAAAATGAAACAACATATGAGGCACAAATAGCCTCTTACTGTTGAAGTCGGATGCATAAATAAAACAAAACAAAAATGTAGAAAAATGGAATCCTGATGCAAAATGATAATTGCATAACCTTAACCCTTCTTCATACAGCCCTTCCTCCTCCAAAGAGTGCTCCAAGCATAAATACCTGCACTTATTTAAAACAATCATACATAAAACTCATCATCAATATCAACACAGGAAAATCAAGTAGAGAATATTACCAGCGCCTCAGCGCCTCTGTGTCTTTCCACTTGAACGTTTTCCGGAGAAAAGATGCTTGGGTTTAAGAGAGGGAATGACTCTGTCCGCCTCTCCCCTCCGAGCTGCCTTGTTTCTGCTCTTCTCAGACTTCCTTTTGATCTTGATCGCACTAACTTTCTGGGCGGAGTCCTTGAATCCTTCTCAGGCACGAATTCCAAAGGAAGTCGAGAGCATGACCTCGACCTCGTCCGCAGCTTCTTGCTCTTGTGTTCGTCATCGATATCCATGGCTTCTTCGCCGTCTGCCACCAACGATCTCTCCCTCTTCCGTCCCCTCCGAGAAAGAGACCTGCTCCGCGCACTGACGACGGCAGGGCAGCGCTCGGTCAGTCCCAAGCCCGAGAGGTGCCTCCCCATTCTACTTGCCGTGAACTTCCGATCCTTATCAAACTTTCTAGGAACGGTGGGGCGACTCTCTCGGCGGTGCTCTTCTTCATTCTGTGCTCTTGAATGAGCGAGCTCTTTCTCTGTCGAATTTCTGCCAGAATTTTGCGCTCCTCGGGCATCAGCTCCGTCCCATCCATTTCAAATTCCACTTCATTAGACTCCGCTTCCAGACGGAGTCCCTCCTCCCTCTCCAGTTCTTCAGCCGTTGCAGGATGTCGGGATCAACAAAATCATACACATTATGCCCGTCTAAGATCTCGGTAAAACGTCATCCTTCCAGTCATCATTGGCCAAAATATAATGTTTTTTGAGACTGGCAGAGTACACGCCAGCCCCGCCGTTCTCGTCCTCGAGATCCCTTTCAAGTTTCCGCTTCTCCATCTTAGGATTCTCCTTCGCTCGGGCATCGAGAACCGCTTGAGGAATGCAAGGCGGACGTTCTTTGTTATCACGAGGCTTCGGGATGGCGACATGGAACCTGTTCAAGCAATCATAATCTTCTTGGATTTCATCTTCACCACGACCCTCTGATTCAGTATTCTCTCGCAAGCAGAATTCTTGACGGCGATAACGCCGTCATCAGTCAAAGTGCTCATGCTCAACAGAACCCCTTCATCATTGGCTCCCCGCCTGTGCCACGACAGTTTTCATGGCCTCCAACTTCATTTCCATGACCAACTTCATGTCTTCCT